>BJCM01066249.1:0-10512 GCA_018326385.1 Flaveria bidentis | reverse complement strand
TATATTCATATATATATATATACATATATATTTATATATACGTATATATATATATATATGTATATATATATATATCTGTGTGTGTGTGTATATATATGTGTATATATATATATATACGTATATATATAAATATATATATATATACACGTTTATATATACGTATATTTATATATAGATATATATATGTGTTAGATCTAGGAACTATAGGTTTAGATTATTTTGTATAGACTTAGAACTTTAATCAATATTTGTAATAAACAATTGTAATTCATTATTATCTCGTGTGCATTATATATAGGTTAACCCATATGTGTACTGATCTTTGTATGAGTGCATGTACCAAAATAATACTTGGTCAATTACTGAAATTAACTAAGTGTAAGAAACATCTACGAATGAACTATTTGTTCTTCCATAGATATGTTTCATGGAAGTAATAAACATCCGAAGATCATATGCGGATGAATATTCAACTGAAGTTCAAGTGAAGACTCATGCGGATGAACAAAGTACCTTCGGAAGATCAAGATATCTTTGGAAGAACAAACTTCTACGAAACACCATATTTAATAATACAACCGTTACAAGTCAACAAGTTAACATGACAACTTTGCAAATCTCAAGAGATCTGATGTTTCCTTAACAGAAGCACACATGCCTATATATACGTATGTGTGTGTGTATATATATATATATATATATATATATATATACATACGCATATATACATGTATATATATTTATAGATATAGATATATATATATATACGTATATATATACACGTGTATATATATACATGTAATACTTTCATTATCTTGCACTTTACGTTACATAATACTTTCATTTCATTCATTAACATTCAACGGAAAGCCACAGGAAGACAAACATACATAAAAAGGAACATCAACAAGATCATGCAAATCTTTATACATATCAGCATGCATACATAACATACATCACACATACCATCATACATAACATCATCAATCGCACATCATCAATCACACATCATCATACAGGGCATCATACATACATATCATACATCATCAAATCATATCATACATCATCATACCATGCCTATCATAACAGTTATGACCTCAAAAAGTCAACTTACATAGCCCCCGGGAACATCCCAAGTCAAAGACTAAATTTCACATCATCATCATCATCAACTTCATCTTATATCATTCATGCCATTACATCATCTTTGACCTCAAAAAGTCAACTTACATAGCCCCCGGGAACATTCCAAGTACAAGCCTAAATTTAACTTTTTCCCCAAAAAGTCAGAAAAACTTCTAAGTGTTCATCCGCATTTGTCCTTTTGTTCCTCCACATTTCATTTTACTCATCCGCATTTGTTCATCCGCATTTCCCACTAGTCATCTGCATTTCTCTTACTTGGTGGTCAATGCTCATCCGCATTAACTGTTCATCCGAATTTCCCCAATATTCATCCGCATTTCTCTTACTTAGTGGTCAACGCTCATCCACATTAACTGTTCATCCGCATTTCCCCAATACTCATCCGCATTGACTTTCCCCATAACAGCAACATACACGCATTCAAACATACGGGTATGAAACCCAGTTTTATAAAATCATATATTTATGTATTTCCGGCCCTAAAATCAGTTAAAAACAAGAAAAATAGGGGTTCTAGAACTCACCTTTGCAGCTCTTAAGTATGGCTTCTTCAAAACTCATCTGTAATTGAGTTTAACCGCCTAGAAACCCACCAAAAACACACACAACCGAACATACAAACACACATAAGCATACAACCGAGGCAAGGCTATTTAATAACACTTAAAAACCATGAATTCATACCTTGAATTCAAATTTTCTTGTTGTTCCTCTTCAGACCTGAAAGTTTTGTGCTTGTTCTTTCTCTCTCTCTAAAAAATCACAGATGTGGGTGTGTGAGAAGGGAGTGGGCGGCCATGCCCATTTTACACCCATTTTTTTCAATAAATTTGCAAGTGGAAATGCTTCTTTCAAAAGTTGAAAAATAGACATTTGTTTATGTTTTGAGACTAAAATAAAGGGAAAGATAAATTTTAAAAGTTTAACCACAAGTGAAGAATTAATATTGTTAAAAAATTAAAATTGAGTGTGCAAAATGTAAAAAGTTCAAGTTGAGGGACTAAAAGGTAAATTTTGAGAAATTCAAAATATGTTTAAAATTTTTAAATATTAGTATGAAGTATTACTAATATGTTTAAATAGTGTGTAGGTGAAGAATTTTGAAAAACACAAGTGTAAGACTCATGAAAGTCAAATCATGCGCCTAAATAGTGTTCATACGTCTAAATAGGAGCATGGTGAACTTACAGGAAATTCAACCAAGTGTTTGGGCGTTTTACATATTCCTATGTGCCTAAACAGTTGCAATAAGTCCATGAGTTTAACCAAGTATTTGGGTGTTTTACACAAACCCATGCACCTAAACAGTGATAATGAGTCTGATTTTAACCAAGTGTTGGACGTTTTAAATGTCTCATGCGTCTACACAGTGTTAAAATGTTTCAAGAGTTTCAAGTGTTAGAATTTTGAGGGAATTCATGCGGCTAAACAGTGCAAATGCTTCTAAACAGTGCAAAAGCACCTAAACAATGCTTTTGCGTTTGTACAGTGCTCATGCGGATGAACAGTTCTCATGTGTATGAGTCCAAACGCACAAACAGTGCTCATACGTCTCATTATTTTGTAACGGATTTTATGTGAGACCAGATCAAATAGTGTGGAATCCTATTTGATTGGCGATCCAATCAGTGCGAATGACAACCTCATCGATCTAACGATTAAACAAACATTAAGAATTGATTAGAAATCGATCTGGACGAACTATGAAGTTGGATAGGGTGTTTAGGATGCTCTGGAGGGCTAGAGTTTTATTCGAAGTCTCTTGTTTTTGCACGAATTATGTGGTATTTATATGTTTTTAGTTTTCATTCGTACGATTAAACCATTAGCATTGTTCAGTTGTGTGAATGACTCATGCGGTTGACTCATACACATGACTAAAGGTTCAATCATGCGACTGAATCAATCTTATGTCTCAGTCATACGAATGATCCAGTCTTCTTGTTTACTCGTGCAACTGGTCCATAAGCATGATTCATTCGTGCGTATTGTCCATAAGTATGGTTCATTAGCATGAATAACCATCCCGACTAAGTTGAACACCTTTCTCAATCATTATTGACTTAGAACCATGTACAACAACCTCAAACCTATATATGATGTTCATACATATGATTTATATCAAATACAACAATAATATGAAATTTACAAAGAAAAATAAATATCAAAAGCATATCATATTTAATTGAATAGTTACATTACACATGTGTAAGAAATGAAAGACTTTACATTTAAGAACACAAACTAGGAACATAATGTATCAACAAACTCACCCTTGGACCTAGTTTATCCTATTTTCTAACATTCTTCACATGCTCGTGGACTTTCTTGTACTTCTCTTCTCTGGTGACTCCCGCGTGTATCTCAAATACAAAGTAGGGTCGTATAACATGTTGGAATTGTAGAGCTTGTACAATATCTTGCATGTCATAGAACAATGGCCACTTGTATTGAGTGTAGACATCTTTAGCTGACAAGTTGGTAAGCCATATTTGATATCTCTATCAAATTCGGTGATAGTCTCTATCTTCCCTTCTTTGTTCAAAACTATGACCGCTTCCCCCGTCCTCGAGTCATAATACCACCATTTGAAGTGTGGAGTGAAGTCCTAAGGCATCTTTCGTAAAGGAATCTTAGATATTATGCGTGGGAGACTCCACTTCAACACCACCTTAGGTCTTCCAGATACAGGATCAACTTCAGTCGTTTGAATGAACTACCTAGGTTGTTGAGGTCTGAAATTGACCCATCTGGTGTGGTATTCTTTCTTTAATTACTTCACAAACCATCCCGACATGTTCCTCGGGTTAGCATACAAAAGGTCTAAACATGCCAATTTGTTCAGCTCCAAGACAGGAAGAGTCTTTAGATCATGTGGATATCTGAAGTACTCAATCCTCTTCTCACTTATCATAGCATATACATCCAACTCTTCAAAATAGGCCTAATTGATGATCTTGCCTGACACATTCTGATGTTTCTAGACCCTATAAAGTTTGGTGTAGGCATTTAGCTTTGGAGGTGCACGTTGGGCCTTCATCTATGATAAACTAGCTGCATATTCAACCTTCTTAGATCAACATTAGCATTTGTAGCTTGGGTTTTACATTCATCCTTTTCTTTCTCTTTCTCTATCTTATCAAGCATAACAAAAGTATCATTGCCAAAAGTTTCACCCAATTTGCGGATAACGTTGCCCTTAGGGTCAGTATATTGTGGATAGTAATTAGACGTGACATCTTCAATCTCAATCTCATCCACCCCTTGTAGCTCCTCATCATTGAAAATGTCTACATTTAGAGCATCTTTGACAAACATTTATGGATTTAGTCTAAACATTTCAGCGAGTGGCTCATCGGTTAGATCATGAATGATTTCTCCCTCCTCTGGAGTGTAGCTCACAGACCTTGTCACAATCCCTTGCAAATCAAGAATCATAGTCAATTGAGTCTTGACTTGCTCAAGGGGAAGGACAACATAATCTTCAACCTGTGGAGCTTTGCTTTTGCCCTGATCATGTGTCTCCTCAGCTGGAGCTGTGGAGGATGCGACTCTTTTGGAGCGCCTCTCCTGTGTTGCTTGAGTTGAGGCTGATGTAGAGGCATCACGTTCTTGATCATCATCCTCCTTATAATCATCTCTTTTCCTTATCCACTTCCTCCAGCTTCCTCATCATCATCATCTTCTTCTGATTCATCATCTCTTTCTTTTCTCTAACCACTCAACCCTCTTGACAGATGCCATCACAAGCTCATTTTAAAACTTTAGTGCATGGTGAGCTTGAACTAACGCTCTTTCATGAGCAACGTTCTTCTTCGTCAGCTGAGCAATCTGCTTGCCTTGTGTGGTATTGACCAAATCAGCTAGTTCATCTGGTTGCCTCTCAGATAATCTGTAGCTAGCAGCTTGAGCACCAGCCTATTTAGGCTCGCCAACTGTCCTCTAACCTAACAATGGGTGGAGTAGAGCCTTGTGTAGGTGGGAATTGGGTGGATGTGTCAGCTCGGTGAGTAGTGGGTGTAGTGGTGGATGTGGTGAAAATGGGAGTAGGAATGGAAGTGGATTGTGTTGGAGTTGTTTTGGGTATTGTAGGTGAGGTAGGTGTGAATGTATGAGTGGTGGTAGAAGTGTAAATGGCAGTAGACGTGGTAGTGTGGTGAACAGTGGTGGTGGCAGTGGCTTTGGTGGTGGCAGTGGTTGTGGTGGTTGACGAATTGATCAAGGTAATCCTCTGTTTCTTACCCTTCTTGTCATAGGGATGGGCCATTCTCTTCCTCATATAACCCTTGGCTATCGGGGCTCCTCCTGAGCTAATTGGTTGGTCGCGTGTGTATGTTGGATCTGTGACATCAGTATCACCACCCTTAGAACCAGCTTGGCGTCCACCAACCGCCTCTTTTCCCTTCTCAATAGCCACAACCCGTTGCCGACTCTCCTGGTGAAAGGATCATAATCAGACCCATCTTCTTCATCTAACAAGAAATCATGGTGGAAAGCAGCTTGCGTAGATCCAACAAGTGCAGCTGAAGTATTATGTGGAGGTGGTGGAGATATAGTAGACGTGCTAGTGGCCCGTGAATGACTGGGCTAGCATCTCCACCACCTTGACCATCATCAAAGTCGTCATCATCGTTGTCTTCTTCATCGGTAGGAACCACTATGGGCTCAACATTTGAGTCACTGTTATCATGACGCCACTTCTTACGAGAGGGCGCTACATAATCCTCGTTGGCCAGATGGCCAAATAGTCTCCTAACCGGGAGCTTTACCTGCTTCCCCCGATACACCTTCATCCTCCCTAGAGTGGTGTCATCCATCACCTCTAACATAACCACATCGTCCTTCTCATTAGGCAGAAGAGGAAGATTCTTGTCTATTATCATCTATAAGAACCTTGGATACATGCAGAAGTCTTCCTTGCCTTTGGCCTCGATCTTCTCTATCAAGTACAAGAAGAGCATGCAAGAGAAACTAATTGGGTGGTTCAGTATTAGTGCAACGTATGCATTCCGGATTTCGTAAGACATTTCATCAAATCTTCCACGTCTTGTGGCTATGCACTTGAAGATCACATGTGCCAGATACTTGAACTGGGGGCACATGTTGCTCTTGTTCAGTACACCGGCATTGATGTCATTAACGTACTTGATCCTTAGAAAACATCCACGAACATTCAGGGGATGCAGCTTGGTTGGATGGGCTCCGTTTTCCTCCAAATCCAAGACTCTCCTCGGGTTATCTTCATGGATCTAAATGCCTTGTTTGAAGATAGAGCTCCGAATACAGTAGCGCTCAACCAACTGGTCAACTATGGCACTATCCCAGAAAGCCTACAGAATAGATCAATATGGTGTACATGGAGTAGAAATGGGCTTGTAGATCCTCAATCTATGCAGGAAGGCAATAATCCCGGTGAAATAAGAAGTGTTCTGATATGCAGCATCTAGATGAGCACAGATGTTGTGCTTGATGCTCATAGTCTATCTCTCAGCCATATTGCTACAACACAAGAAACATATACATTAGATTTTTTCATAAGAGATGACAGTTGAATTTTAGCTGATTTTGATCAACTGGTTCAATCGTGCGATTGAACCATACGACTGAGTTCAGTCATACGATTGAACCTATGACTAAGTTAAGTCGTAGGATTGAGCCTGTGACTGAACTTAGTCATACGCTATGAAATGCGGTTGAGTTAGTCTCGCGACTGAGTCACCGATTGATTCACTCATGCGATTGAATCATACGCCTAGCTCAATCGTGCGACTGAGGTTTATACAGAGTGTCTATTTCCATCTTGCTCTGTTAGAGACCATAACTGTGAATCTTTGTCAAAATGTTACTATACACTTCATGTTTAGATTCATTAGGTTCGCGGGGACTCGAAATAGTACTTTGTGTCTTTTAAAATAACGTTAGTGGCCTATTTTAGAGTATTGTCTCGGTTCTTGATTTTAATCAATTTCTGTCATTGTGGGTTTGATTATTCCGTTCTTTTGATTAGATTTTAGTTTCAAAGTACCTGAATATGTGTTAGGACTCTAGAAAGATTGACATGTTGTCTTTATGTGTCTTCTTACTTTTTGTAATAGTATAGGGACTAGTTTGTAATTAGTTAGTTCATGTGTTTCATTATTAATAGCTTAGACAGTTATTTAGTAGAGTGAGTGAACGAAGCACTGCTTATTACTTTGTAATTCTCTTTGCATGATATTAATGAAACTGTGAATTTTGTTGATATCTTGTTTGAATTCAATTACTTTGTTTGTGTTTTCTTTGAATTGTGTTCATATATCATCACAGATTAGCTAAATTGATCCTATCAATTGGTATTAGAGCTATTGTTAGCTGTTATTTGAGTGATTTTGAAGTTTGTCGAACTTTGAAACTCAAAAAGCTTACTGAATTTGTGATTGATTGACAATTCAAATGAAAATTTGTGGATTTCAGATGTGTTTCAACATCAGAAACATGTTTTAAACCACAATTAGCAGTTAAATTCATCAAATTTGAGATAATTTGTTGAATTTGTGTTCGAACAGTTCATTGATTTTTCGAACTGAAAATTGAAAAATTGATTGATTTGTTATTGATATTGATAGAAATTGATGTTAGAAGAATGATTATCAGCATAAAACTCATCTAATTGGAAAGTTTCAATCCAATTCATCAACTTTTGAAGATTTTTAGAAGATTTGAGTTAGTTACATTCATATGAACATGATGAATGTGGCACATTAGGGTTAAAGTTTGCTTAAAAATTGTCTAAGTGTTAGGCGTTTGACTACTATTTAGTCATTTTAACACTGTTTAGACGTTTTAAATTCAGACGTTTGACTACTGTTGAAGAGAAAGTCCAGACGTATCATCATTGTTGAGGTGTATTAGAACTGTGTAGACGTTTGACAACTGTTGAGGCGCATTACAACTGTGTAGGCGCATCACAACTGTTCAAGCGTTTTACTACTGTTCAAACGCATCAACTTGGACATTTTGGAAAAAAATTTCTAAGGCATTCCGTTAGACAACTCTCAACTTAGACGCATCAACTGTTGGGGCGTTTGAATACTGTTCAGGCGTATCACCTAAATATAAGAAAAAACAAAAATATAAGAATGGTGAAATTAGAAGATTCTGAAAATAGAGTTCCAAAACTTAAAAATAGAGCTGATTTCAAAAATTGGTCTCTTAGGTTAAAACATCACTTAAATTCCATTAATACTGATCTTTGTAAATCCATAGAGAAAGGACCATTCATCCCTATAATCACTGATGGACCTGACAGAGGGTTTGTATACACAAAAGATTCTAAAGAACCCTATCCTGAAGATGGTCTTCAAGGAGATGATTTGAGAAGAGTAAAGATTGATGTCAAAGCATACTCCTTGATGTGTAAAGGACTACCTCTGGAAGTTCTTGTAGGGCTTGATGGATATCAAACTGGATATACCATGTATAAAGCCTTAAAGACCATATGTGAAGGAGGTAAGGAGATTCAAAATCTCAAGAAACAAAATTTGAAAAGGCAATTAGAATTGTTTCAACATTTGTCCGGAGAAACTATAAACCAGATGATGAACAAATTTGTTCAACTTACAACTGAGATGTCAACAGCTGGTATTAAGCATGATTGAAGATCTAAATCTTAGACTACTTAATGCTTTACCATCATTATGGAAACAAACAATAACCTTACTAAAGCATATTGAGAAGTTCCCTATGGTTTTAGATCTACTTATTGCCAAGACTGAGTTAGTAGAGATTGATGAAAGCTCAAGGAACAATGATAGAGCAGCATCAATGTCTGAGTATCAGTTTGTTGCTTCTCCAGCAAACACAGTTGAAAATTTAAAGAAGGAGATTTATTTGTTAGAGTAGAAATTGTTACTGATTCATCATTTACTAGTGCCCCTGCTTACACAACACAATCTCCTCCTAAATCTTAGTCTCAAACATCTAATGTTCAAACAGAGACTTCATCTAACTCTACTAAATCTAGCAAAGTTAAAGATGTGATAAACATCCTATTAGAGGATGAAAAGTCTAAAACTGCATTTACTGCATTTAAGGCTAGTTTTCAAGCATATCAAGGTAGCCATTTAACTCAATTAGATCTTGTTTTGTAGGATTTGTTTGAAATGGATCCTAAAGATGTTGAAGAGATAGATTTAAACTGGCAAATGGTGATGATTGCTTACAGGACACAAAAACACGAATATGTCAACACGAAGTACAAGCCAAGTGCTAACAAGACTGTTGGATTTGATAAGTCAACATCTAGGTGTTTTAACTGTAACAACAATGACCATTTCTTAAGAGAATGCAAAGCTCCAAGGAATAATGGAGGAAGTGCTCAATCAAGCTCTGGCAATCAAAGGTTTCAACTAGCTCAAAAGACTTTTCAAAAGCCTTATCAAAGTCTTCCTATGCCTAAGCTTAAAGATGAAACAAAATCATATGCTGAACCCAAGAAAGCTCTAGTAGTCAATATTAAAGATGGTTATGATTGGAGTGCATATGCTGAACAATTTACTAATGATTAAACATCAAGTTATCTCTTGTAGCAGAAAATCAGCTAGAAGATTGGTCAGAAAATAATGATCCAAAGGTGGAAAGTGAGAATGAAGAAGATGACTATGATTGGAGTGACAAATCAGATCCTAAGGAGGCTACAGATTAAGTAGCTCTAATGGCATAGTCTGATCAACCTAAGGTTGACACTTCATCTTTAAAAACTGAAACCTTATCTCCAAAATTTCCTGAAATCCCATCTGAAGTGAGAGAAAAACTATGCACATAATCATGCTATGAACATGTTGAATACTATAGAACATACTCATAAAATCTGTGAGAAACTCAAACAAGAAGAATCAATGCATAACAAATTAAAATCTGATCATAAAACAGCATATCAAAAGATTATCTCTCTTTAAATTTCATGGAACAAAACTCTAAAAGAATTAGAAATTGTTTCTAAACAATTGGAAGAGATGACCAAAAAATCTTGAAAAGGAGAAGATAGCACATGCTGCTACTCAAATGGATCTTGCTAAAGTAAAGAGTTCAAAAATGATTGTAGAAAAACTGGTAAGTGAGAGGAAAGATAAACAAAAAGCAGGATTAGGCTTCACTCATGAACCTATGCCTGAATCTATCTCACACACTTTACCAGAGAACTTCAATACACATGATCATTCTCCTAAGAATAAAGCTAAACTTAAAGCTTTTCAGGTCAAAAACAAGAATTCTGAAGAAGAAAAGGAAAATGTAAAAGTGTTTGTTGAAAATGATCAAGAAAAGATTAAAAATGGTCATCCAATCAAGATAAAATCTTATGAACCTAAACAAACAAAACAAAACACT
>BJCM01066242.1:0-15200 GCA_018326385.1 Flaveria bidentis | reverse complement strand
ATACATACATACATACATACATACATACATACATACATACATACATACATACATACATACATACATACATACATACATACATACATACATACATACATACATACATATATATATATATATATATATATATATATATATATATAGACATATACATACAGACATATATATTATAAGGCCCCGTTTCTAGAACACTTACAGTTGGATAATCATTACACAACATGCTTAAAAATACATAATTATTATTCAAACTACACAGATGAATCATTTAACTAAAACCATTTTATATATTTATAATTGTTTTTGCAAAATAATACATCATTATTAAGTTACAAAATATCATTTGTTGCATTACATCACAAAAACATTATTATAATATAAAAAGGATGCCATTCAAAACTGCCAAGTAGTTGCCCCGTGCCATCCTCGACAATTCTTACCTGCCAATTGGAAAATATATAAAAAGTCAGTGTTGTTGAGTGAGTCTAGTTTTATTAAAAATATAATACTTTACATTCGTTAAAAACCTTTCTTTACTTTCATTCGCGATCATACGTCATACTTACACATAGATAATAATTATTATTATCTTTCATCATCGTTTATCATTATCTTTCTTTTTCTTTCGAACCAATGCCATGTGCTACCCCCAACATCATGCTTAAAGTGGGTACTGGGCTGAAGTCTACAATTAGACTCCCATACATTGTGCCTGGTGGCCTAACTGCAGTACCGGGGCAAGCGACAAGGGTCTCATACATTTGGTCAGTCACAAAGACTAGATCCCTGTGTCTATCCTTATGGGTTAGCTAAACCACTCATAGTTGAGTTAATAACATTTTAGATTTGTGCACCTCCATCATTTTCTTGCAAGACTTTTCATCCATCCATTCATTCATGCATGCATTCATTCATTCTTTACGGTCCTTTCATTACGTAATACTTTACGTTCATTAACATAATCATACCACGTAATAATATGTAATAAGATCATAAGAAAGAATAACATCACCATACAACATCATATAATCAAATACATTAACCTTGGGAATATCCCAAGTCAAAGCCTAAATCTCCCTTTTCCCCAAATTTCAGAAATAATTCTAAGGCATTAGGCGCATGGACATTATACAGGATGGCCATGCGCCACTATGCGGGCCATGGCCTTCTAGGCGCATGGGAAACTTTTAGGCGCATAGGAATTATACAAGCGTATGGGCACTATTGGGACGTATGAACTCTAGGCGTTTTGGGATACTTAGACATATTGGCAGTTGGGCGCATGGGCAACTAACTTCAACTAATTTCATAAATCAGTCCCCAAATCCAATACTATCATGTTCATAGCCTAATTCTAACATTCTAAGCATCATGAACACATACACAACATAATCATAACCATAAAATCAACCTAACTATACACCCACTCACATGCACATTCACATATACATATGGGTACACACCCAAACTTATAAAAATGTTAAAACATGCATTTCTAGCCTCAAAATTAGTTAAAACATGTAAGATAAGGGATCTAGAACTCACCTTTGACAACTTTCAAGCAAGACTTCTTCAAACCCGAATGCAAATGAGTTCAAACACCTAGAAACCCACCAAAAACACACAAACAACCAACAAAACACACATAAGCATAAACCCGAGGCTATACTCAGCCAAGAACTACTTAAAACACTAATACTCACCTCAAATTCGACTTCCTTGTTGTTATTTTTGTTCAAACCTGACAGTTTCTGCTCTTTCTCTCTCTAAAATCGAACAAAAGTTGATGTAACATAAGAGTGGGCGGCCATGCCCATTTTTGTACAAAGTAAAATATTATTTTGTCCTTTTTACACTTTTAACCCTTCAACTTGGGTTTTATTGCACTTCTTTCCTTTTCTTCACTATTATTCATTCTTCTTTTTAAAATAAAAATCCGGGTGTTACAAGTCCACCCCCTTATATAGGTTCCGTCCTCGAAACCTGTCATTCCATGAACAGATGTGGATAATGTTGTCTCATCTCTTCTTCACCAAAGGAACCACTTTATTTCGTAACATCTTCTCCTTTCGATCAATGATTGCCACTGCTTGTTCTACATAATTGAGTCGTTCATCTACTTCAATGTCCTTTAGTGGTACGACCATATCTTCATCAGCTAAGCACTTTCATAGATAAGATACATGAAATGTTGGGTGGATTCCATTTAACTCATTAGGTAATTCCAACATGTAGGCCACCTTTCCTACACGAGCAATAATTTGGAAAGGCCCTATGTACCTTGGGCTCAACTTTCCCCGCTTCCTAAACCGAATGATACCCTTCCAAGGTGAGACCTTCAACATAACTTTATCGCCCACCTTTAACTTAATCGGCCTACGTCTTTTGTCAGCGTACGACTTTTGCCTATCTTTGGCTGCCTTCGTAAAGGCCTTGATCTTTTCTAGTTTCTCAGTTGTAACCTCAATCACCTCGATACTTCCCAACTCTTTCTGACCAATATCACCCCAAAATACGGACATTCTACATCTCCTATTGTACAACATCTCATAAGCCCGCATACTAATGTTGGCATGATAACTTTTATTGTATGGGAATTCAGCTAACGGTAAGTGTTCGTCCCAACTTCCTCCAAAATCGATGACGCATGCCCGAAGCATATATTCTAGTATCTGAATGGTTTTTTCTGACTAACCATTCGTTTATCGATGATAAGCTGTGCTAATGTGTAACCTCGTACCCATTGCATCATGAAATCTCTTCCAAAACTTGGATGTAAACCCAGTGTCACGATCAGACATAATAGACACCAACACACCATGACGAGTTACAATCTCTTTGATGAATAGATCTGCCAATCTCTCGGATGAATACGTCTCACGAATGGGTAGATAGTGAGCACTATTCATAAGATGGTCAACTATCACCCATATGGCATCATACCCTCTCGCATTACGTGGTAGCTTCGTAATGAAGTCCATGGTGATATGTTCCTGTTTCCACTCGGGTATATCCAAAGGTTGGATCTTCCTGTACGGCTTCTACTGCTCTGTCCTTAGTTACAAGCAAGTAAGGCACTTACTCAAATAGTCTGCTACGTCGCACTTCATACCAAGCCACCAATAGTATTTCTTCATATCCTGATACATCTTAGTGGCACTAGGATGTATGGAGTATCGAGCCTTATGGGCTTCATCCATGATTCGCCCTCGTAGATCTCCATAACAAGGAATCCATATATGTCCGAATCGGGTTCTAACACCGAGAGGGTTTTCACCCAACTCAATGACTAGACCTCTCATCCTTTTGGAGTTAAGGAGATCCTATTTCAACAACTCATCATAGAATTGCTTGACCTGCTTCATCACATTAGAGGTCATAACCAATTGATAAGCTTTCATCGGGATTGGCTCGGGTCTCTCCTTTCGACTAAGGGCATTCGCCACCCCGTTGGCCTTGCCCGAATGGTAATGGATCTTGCAATCATAATCCTTTATGAGCTCCAATAATCTCCTTTGCCTCAGTTCAATTCCTTCTGCTCAAAGAAGTACTTCAAGCTTTTGTTGTCACACCCTCAAAATCCACATGCGGGGTTTTACCATGACGCGTGTGAACAAACCAGGATCACAGTCACTAGTTACTTAGAACGACACTAAATGTCACATTTTAAACAAAACCCAATAGAGTTCAAAAATTGAAAATCATGTGGAAGCGTTTAGTAATTAAAACAAACCCAAAATATAAAAATGTAATATTTGGCAAAACACGCGACAACTCAACAATTTAAAATCCATAAATGACAACTAACAGTAATGTCTTTTAAATAGAATCTTAGGATGCATGATGGACCCGTGTGGTGCTCCTAATGGCAAGTAGAGTTAACAACCTGAGAATAACATACTAAAAATGTCAACACAATGGTTGGTGGGTTCGTAAGTTTGTGTTTACGTAAATAATAACATTTGCATAACATAAGAAGTGTATTGAAATAGATAGGTAGTCTATATTCACAAGTAATAAAAATAGTGACTTCGTGATCGAAGCTGACTGTGTTTCATTTCTTGCCTCCTGTCACGACTTACCAGGTCGTGACGATGTTTGTGTTTAGGACAAAATTGCACCTGTTTGACCTCGAGTCGCACTGGTGGGACTCGTCAAACCCAGTAGTACTACCCAAGATTTCCCGCTAGTTACCATTATTAACGATCCGAAAGTGTGTGGACTTCCAATGTATTAAGCACTATGTTAAAACATACATAACTTATAACAATAAAATAGCGTTTGAGTACAAGTATGCTACCTCCCCCAGAAGAGAGTTTATAAAATAGAGGGACATGAACTCACTTGGTGTGCAAAAATAATGAATAAAGAGACAGGTGATAGGTGCAAAGACAACCCTTCAAAGGTCACCTAGAACACATAAGTACGTGTACACAAAGCTTAATAACTCTAAGTTAACCTAGTTGACCCGTTTGACCCGTAGGTGACATATTAATTGAATATTGTTTAACCATGCATATCAACCTATCATACATGAATATCATACAAGTTATCCACATGTATCACACTATCAACCCAAGTTCTACCTAGGTCATCATATCACATTAGATCGTCATACACTTATGAAAATCTCAAACAACCAACATACTCAACACCAATATAAATACATCACAACAAACAATTCATACGTGAAGTTTAATCATGCACTACATGCCATGTGAAGCCATTCATGACCTTACATCCTAAACCCTGCCAATCCTACCAAGTAAGGGCCTCAGATTTGCATACGAGTATGACAATCATAATCATATTACTAACATACATAGTGACAACCAATTCCAATCCCAATCATGATCCCCCAGTAAGGCCCCATTCCCGGGAAGCCTCACAATTGGTTAATCATAGCATAAAATCATTTTAATAACAAAACAATGTAGCGGAAATAATTAGTCTCTCATTTAAAACTTATAAATAATATTGTACTCATATATTTGTCCTTCTTTTGTAAATAAAATATAGCCCTTTTCTTGAAATACAATAAAAGATTTCACAAACAGGAATGCCATCCAGTAGCTCCCTGGTGCCATCCTCAACATCAGCATTTACTTGCCAACTATTATGCATAAAAGTCAACTTTTCTAAGTGAGTTCTAGTTTTAGATAAATAAGAAAATATAAAATTTATCCTTCATAAAATGACCACGTATACATCATAATACATAACATTTCTTGCATCATAATATGCATGTTTATTATCTTTCATTCTTTCATTATCTTTCACTTCATCATAAACGAGAGTGCACAAAGCAAGAGCTCCATGTTGATCGACAACAAATTTCGATCCCTTTCGGTACACATCATCATGGTAGCTAACCCCCGACAGTTGATCCACACTGCAAGGCACATAGCCCGCTCATGAATACGGATCAATCATCATACATCAGACTCATGTAAGTAGAGTCTATCATAGTGCTTGCAAGACTTTTCATCATCAAATGGGCCCGAGGGTAACATTCATTAAATTTCACTTTTCATTAATATCATCTTCCACTTTAATATATAATACTTAACTAAATAAGTACACAACATGCCAAGTACTAGTCATCATAAAACATAACTGACCATCCACGGGATAGCGGGGATTTGGGGGCGGGAGCCCCTGACAGCGGGGTCTTAGGGGCAGCAACCCCTAGTGGGGTCCAAGGGGCAATGCCCTTGGCTAGGGCCGGGCTGCCAGGTCAACGCAATTTTTTTTTATTTTCAAACATTTATATAACACATTTTCTTATTGAAAAATCGATCTTCCTGTTAAAACCTCTTAAATTCTTGGTCATTTAAAAATGTATATTTAGTATGCATAATAACCCCAAAACATGGAAAAACTAACAAATAAGGGGATCTAGAACTCACCTGGATACCGTGAGAAATTTCTAAACTAAGCTTTCTAGGCTAGGATCACACTACACAGCTTGCAGATAAGTTAACACTTAAAGGGGTTAAAATCTGCTTAAATTCGCTACCAGAAAAGCAGTTTCGCTGGCAATTTCGCTGCCAGTTTCGCTGACAATTTCACTACCAACTTCACCCTACTTTCGTTGGAATTACATGGCTGCGAAATTACTTGCGAAACTATAGTTTTGCAGAAAACCCATAGTTTCGCAGCTTGAATATGCATTTTCGCTATATGCACATACATTTCGCAGATCGCATAAAAATTACGAATCAGTCCGTTTTTAACCCAAAATCACAACTTTTTACATCCAATCTCTTACTTTATCATCCATGAGGTTATATCTAAGCTTTTTACATGTCTTCATACGTAAAAATGTGACCTTTATGCGATTCTTTGCAACTTTTCAAAACCCAAAACCCTAGAATCTGGGTTTGATCTACAGAAGGGTTTAAAGGCCAATTCTTACCTGGATTTGTTGCTCCTTTCTTATGGTTTGATGCTCCAACACCTAGATCTTCAATATTTTAACCTTTGAAGCTCCAAATCTTGAGTTTTCTTCACTTTCTCTCTCTACTTTCTCTCTTTACGAATTTGGGAGGCTAGGGTTCAAATGAGGGAGATGGTGGCTGGTTAAATTTGTTAAAAGGCTGGTTAAATGTGTTAAAAGGCTGGTTATGGGCCCTTAATCACTTAGGCTCTTGCATATAAGCCTAATTTAGCCCATAACCAATTTCCTTCTTTTATTAAATACCCACTAATTAAGCCCATTATTCTCGATGACCCGTTTTGACTTTTTGGGGTGTTACAACCCCTAATCACTAACTATCATTCATTACCATGTATGATCACCAAACCAAAATTCCTTACATGATCAACCAAGCATCCATATATCCCAATATTCACAAGCATGATCCTAATCCATCATATCCAATGTTCTACAAAAATAAAGTTTCCCTTTTGGGAAAGTAACAACCAAAAGTGATCTAGCATCCAATTCAATAATAATTTCATCAATATTATCCCTAATAAAGTTCATAACATTCATTCTAACATGTTAATCACCACCAAAACAACCAAATTTCCAAACACCATTCACAAAAGTTTCTACTTTTAGTAAGTCATGATCAGCACCTCAAATTCATGGATTTTCTTGCACAATTCAATCAAACTAACATCTAAGAATTACATCTAATATCTTAAGATCACCAAATCATGAATTCCAAGAACAAAAAGTTTCCTCTTATGGCAATGTATAAACTATATGATCAAACCTTATATTTCTTGCACAATTAACATAATCTAGCATTCATACAACCTAACTAACATCATATAATCATCTAACAATCATCAATTTCATATTATCATTAACAATTTCGAACTAGGGTTTATCAAGAATCGAAAACTATGAACAACATGATAAAACATACCTTTAAACGTGTAGAAATCAACAATTGGACTTGTAAAACACCTTGTAACTTTGGAACCAACCAAAATCAAATTGTATGTGTGTAATCTTGATCAAAATCACAAGGGTGGGGGCATGGGTGAAGGTTGCGGCCAAAAATGGGGTTTGGGGGGCTAGGGTTGGGTTAATTTTGGTAATATTTGATTAAAAAGTATTTACAATATAACCCCTTTAGTTTATTTTATAAAGCTAACATTTTTAACCCTTTTTAAATAATTCCAACTACAATTTATAAGTATTATTAACCAACAATAATTATCATAAAATTTACAACAAGTCACACAACACATGAAATGTATATATAACATGTTATCACGTTATCACATAGAATTTACAAAATAACTATTTAAGATTCAAAACATTCATGACTCACCTAATCACAACTAATAATCAACATTATTAATTAGATTATTATTGTTTATCATAGATTAGTTTTATTAAGTCACCAACGTTCAATGACAACTAGTGTATGCTCACGACACGTGTATGCAAGACCTAACAGAACTAACGGAGTTTGGTAGCGGAAAATTACCGAATTTCACATTTGTGATCGGTGAAAATGGTGCACTTCGTTCCATATAGGTAGTGCCTCCAGATATTTAACGCAAAGATCACAACTGCTAGTTCCAAGTCATGAGTTGGGTAATTAACCTCATGAACCTTCAATTGTCGGGATGCATAGGCTATAACCTTCCCCCGTTGAATCAACACATAACCCAGTCTTGAATAAGTAGCATCGGAGTAGACTACCAAGTCCTCGCTTCCTTTGGATAATTATAAGACTGGAGCTTGTGTTAACCTTGTCTTTAACTTTTCAAAAGCCTTCTCTTGCTCTTGACCCCATACAATCTTCATATCCTTACACGTCAGCTCAGTCAATGGGGAAGCTATCTTAGAGAAGTCTTGAATGAATCTCCTATAATATCCTGCCAATTCCAAGAAATTACGGATCTCGGATGGTGTCTTTGGAGACTTCCATTGCATCACCGGCTCTACTTTTGTCGGGTCCACCATAATCTCATTGGGATTAACCACATGACCAAAAAACTATACTTCGTGCACCCAGAACGCACACTTAGAGAACTTGGCATATAACTTCTCCCTTTTGAGTGTATCCAACACTTCTCGAATGTGATCGACATGCTCTACCTCGCTCTTTGAATAAATCAGAATGTCATGAATAAACAAAATCATTGATTTATCCAGCATCGGCCGACACACTCGGTTCATCATATCCATAAAAGCAGCTGGTGCATTGGTTAAACCAAAGGACATGACAAGGAACTCATAGTGTCTGTAATGCATGCGAAAAGCTGTCTTAGGGATATCTTGTTCCTTTACCTTCAACTGATGATAAGCCGATCGAAGATCTATTCTTGAAAACCAGATAACACCTTGGAGTTGATCATACAAGTCATCAATCCTTGGTAATGGATATCGATTCTTCACTGTCGAACCTGTTCAACTCACGGTAGTCAATGCATATCCTCATACTACCGTCCTTCTTCTTCACAAATAAGATTAAAGCACCCCATGGAGAGAAGCTCGGTCGAATGAACCCCTTATCAAGCAACTCTTGTAGTTGCTCCATCAATTCCTTCATCTCAGAGGGGGCTAAGCAATACGACGCCTTAGCAACAGGTTGGGCACCGGGTATCAAGTTGATCTAGAACTCGATCTCACGGTCCAGTTGCACACCTGATAAATCTTCTGGCAACACACCGGGAAAGTCACACATAACCGGTACGTCGGTCAATTGTGGTATTGACACGTCCACATCTTTCACATAAGCTAGGTAGGCACTACTCACGCCTCATGCACTTTCCCGCCACCACCATCGAAATCACCTTCCGAATCACAGTGACTCGATCACCGTAAATCGTCACCGAACTCCTTTTAGGCGCTGTCCATCATATCATCTTCTTACGACCCACAATATTTGCCTCGTATTCCGCTAACCAACCCATTTCTAAGACTACATCAAAGCCGCCTAAGGTCATCACACAACATCATTGTCTAGTATGCTCCTTCCCACATTTACCACTCCTCCTTAATCCTGCATAGGGCGTGACTATATGTAGGTCGTCCACCCTCGTAGCTTTGTTGTTTGGAGCGGCCCCGCCATGTCCAAACCTCTTTCTATTCCAATTCTGGTCTCCGACACCTTTCTTGCTCACCTCAGCCACCACCACCTTCTGCTCATCATATAGCCTTCTCGCCAGATCAAACACCGACCTAAACTTACTTGGACGGGTGGTGATCATGTGCCTACGAATATCAGCCGGCAAGCCCTACATATAACTCTTAATCTTTTATGACACATGCGTCACCTGATCCGACACCAGTCGTGCCATTTCATTGAACTTGGTGGTGTATTGCTGATGTGTCATGGTTCCCGCCTCCAGCTACAGGAACTCCCTCTCCACCTTGTCTAACTCCCTATGAGGACAGAATTCATCAATCACCAACTTCTTCAGCTCTGCCCACTTCATCCTCTCGATAACCCTGCTGCCCTCCGCTTGGATAATGTTGTCCCACTAACATAACGCTGAGTCCACAAAAGAGTGAGTGGCAAACATCACCTTTTGATATTCCCTGCACTCACTGATATCGAGTACAACCTCCATCTCTCTCACCTATCAATGAGCAACAGCAATAGTGCCATTGGCATCAAAAGTCGAGGGCTTGCACCTCTGAAATTCCCCATAATTACAGCCTCATGTTGTCTTCCGCACATGCTCATCCTCCTCATTCTCGTCACTAGAGAGAACCGTCTCATTCTCCAGTTGCTCCCTCTCCCCCATGGGCATGTTCCTCTCCTTCCTCTCACCTTCCCTCACAGCCTTAATCACTTCGGTCACCATAGACGGTAGGATCGTCTACATGACCCGGTGAACCTCTTCCACCACAACCTCCTTCATCGAGGCCCTTAAGTTAGCAGTCTCATCATCGTCTTCCTAGTGATGAATCTTAGGCTCTTCATGAGCCATCTCCCCAACCTTAGCCTTGCTTCTCGTGACACACGGTCCAGTACCACGTTCACCACGACCTCCACCGCACAAAGCCTTTGAAGATCTACCACCAACCATCCTCTAAACATAGTATAAGATTCAAACACTAACACGGTCATTGAAGGAAATAACTCAGTTTATGTCAAGTATAGTACGTTCCTAATTACAATGGTTAGTTGTGATTAGCCACTTACTTTACTCTTCATACCCTGTTAGGACCGTGTATGTACGGAGTACTAGCTGATTCTGCATTATACCAGATCAAATAGTGCTCTGTACGTACACGGTCCTAACAAGTGGTATCAGAGCTTCGGCTCTTGATTTTGCGTTTGATTCAATTAGGTTTGGTGTCAAAACCTACGTTTTAATCAAAAGAGTCACCACATTAGCTTCCAAAGGTGTTTGTCGATGTACTCAGGCATTAAAGTTTAAGTTTTTTGTCATACGGCAGATTAGGGTTTCTGGGTAAATCGTATTTTGTGTCTAAGTGTCAAAAATTCGATTTTTCAAACACAGCAGCCTTTAGTCGCACGAATAGCTCATTTGTACGATTGAACTCATTCATATACTCCATCCGCACGACTGAACTCAGTCGTATCCTTCATTCGCACGACTGAATAACTCTAGTCATTTTGATTCCATTCGGCCTGTTCATACGCACGACTGAATCCAATCGCACGATTGAATTCATTCGCACTCTTCATTCGCACGAGTGATCCATACTCATAGTTCATTCACATGAGTGATCCATACTTATTGTCCATTCGCACGATTGAAGCTGTCCTGTTCTCCAAGTACAAAGTTTATAGAAATGGAAGATCAGTTTGCTGCGTTTACTGTAGGAAAGGACTCACACATCCAGAACCTACTGCTTCTAGAGAATGAGATTGGAAATTACAATAAACCACCAAAGCTATTAACGTTAGACGAATATCCTCAGTGGAAAGAACGGTTTGAGATTTACCTAAATGGAGTGGATCCATATCTTTGGACTTCTATAGAGACTGGTTACATGGTACCAGTAAGTGCAAATGGAGTCAAGTTGACCTTGGGTGGAATGAGCGAGGCTTAGAAGATACTCTTCAATACGCAGAAGAAAGTTTATGCCATGTTGACTCAGTCAATCTCGAAAGACATCTTTCATCAGTTTTCTAAGAACAAGCAAGCCAAAAAGCTATGGGAGGCATTAGAGAAAAGATATGATGGAAAAAAGACGTTAAAGGCATTGAAGGCTAAGTCTCTCAAGAAGGAGTTCGATAAATTCTCTTCGATAGGAAATGAGAGCTTAGATGATATTATTGAGAGATTTTATCATCTAATGAGTGAGCTACACACTTATGGTGTAACCACATCAATATAAGACAAAGTTTCAAGCTTTGCTGATGGTTTGCCTGAGAAATGGGACTTATTTGTGTCTAATCTTAGACAGAACGACATTCTTGCGATGTTAGACATAAATGACTTCATCTTGAAATTAAGAGAGGAAAACCTAAGGATGAAGTACAAGTCGAAGAAAGGATCCTACGTTCAGAATCCTTCGCTCTACAACTCAGTTCCCACTCCAACTAGTTCAGGAGCACCATTAAAAACAACATTCGTGTCCAGTTCCGCGGCTCCTTCCCAAACCACTGCTTTAGGACCAGAAACTTCTGGGTCATCAGGGACTCAATACATAGTGCCTAAAGCCAATACTACGAAGTTAAAGACCGAGAATCTCGGTAATATTATAGTAGAAGTTACAAAGGAGCATATGGATCTTCTAGCAGCAGTGGTTCAATCGTACGATGGTTTAGTTGCTGGGAAGATTGGAAATTGTCATCTTGTAGATGTAGACTACGAGCAAGTTGATGAGAACGAGCTGGAAAGAATGGACATCATGTGGGCTCTAGCAAGTGCAATTAGAGGAGCTAAAAAGTTTGTCAAGAAGACGGGGTAGAATCTAGTAGCCACAAAAGATACAATGTTTGGTTTCGACAAAACCAAGGTCACATGCTTCAACTGTGGTGAAAAGGGGCGTTTTAAATGTGAATGTGTGAAGCCCAAGAAAACTAGAAATGGTAACCCATTTCCTACTTTCAACTGTCAAGACAAAGAGATGTTTGGAGCTAGTTCTTCAAGTAAAGAGACTAAGGCACTAACTACTCAAGGTGATGAAGGACAAGACTGGTCCTTCCGATTTGTCTCTCCTGGAGAATCAAACATTGCCTTTGCCGAAGCATTGGATGATGGGTCTGCCAGTGAAAGTGAGATTGTAGCTGAGCAAGCGATGTCAGATACAGAAGAAGCTGTTAACATGATAAATCACTTGGTTGAGGAAGAGCTCAGAGCAACAAGATCAGAATCTCCAACAACAGAAGAGTCTACCTCTACATTGATGGCTGATTCAACTGACTCCTCACATGTAAGTTCTTTAGTTCAACTATTTGAAAAACATGCTTGTTCTGAATGTGAAATTTTAGGGAAAGCATTGATCTGAAATTTGCTAAGTTATTAGAACACAATGATAACTTAGTAAATGACTTACAACTTTGCACTGAAGCTAATCTTAAGTTAAAACAAAATGAGTGCAGTTTTAAAGAAAAGATAGAACTTTTGGTAAACAACTAAGGGAAATCGAGGTTGTTGCCTTAAATCAATCTAATGATATAAAGTTTTATTTAAATTCTTTAGAAGAAAGCCAAAAAGGAGAAAGCAGTTTTGGAAGTCGAGATTAATTCATTAAAACAAAAACTGCATAGTTGGCCTAGTTCTTCTCATATAGTATAGATTTTAGTGAAAGAACGAAACAATGGGGAAGGTTTGGGGTACAAAGTAGTTCCACCATCACATGAGATCCTTTTTAATACAAAATGTAGGCCTCGTAATAACAACCCAATTAAGGATCATGTGGTGTCTGCTCCTCTAGTTAGTGATCTTGATTCCACGGGTAAGCCTGTGAAATCTGACACTAAACAGAGAGAGTCTACTTTGAAAACAAAAGGGAAGATGAAATTAGAGAATTTGGATGATGCATTTAAAAGGGTTAATATAAGGTCAGGTTCACCAACGTCCATTTCAGAACCCAAACTGACTAAACCAGTTAACCACAAACGTGTTAGTCATCAAAGTCCAACCAAAATGCAAGTTAAAGATGTTTAAAATGTTAAAACAATTAATTTTGTTCATAAGAATGAAGCATCTAAAAGAGTATTGACAAAACCAAACCAGACACACCTCATACCTTCACAAAACTCAACATCACATAAAATTTTTCTTCAATCTATAGAAGCAAGATCTTGCTACAGTTGTGGAAAACGAGGACATATTTCTACTAATTGTCCTTACTATCAGAAGCCTAGAAAGAAAATTGAACTTTATGATACAAAACCAAGTTTTTCTAAAATAAGATCTAACACTCCACCTAAGAGTGTTAGTGAACCTAAAGTTCAAACCATAAGTCAGTCGTCTGTTTACCACAAACAGGCCTTACACAAAACTAGCTTATAGAAAGAAAAATCAAGTATAGTGTCTGATAGTGAGAACGATAACAAGAAAGATATGCCTGCATCCTTTAAAGGATGATGGGTTGAGTTTATGATATGTGATTCCTCTGGGTCACCCAAGCCAGTTAAGGCTTGGGTCCCAAATCTAAACTAACAAGTTTCTTTGACTGTGCAGGGTGTCCGCTACAGCGCTATCACAAATACCTGGATTATTGATAGTGGGGTGTCCAGGCACATGACAGGAAATTCGTCCCTCCTTTTCAACATCAAAAAAATCAAAGGGGGACATGTTTCATTTGCTGGTAACAAAGGAGGCTACATCACAGCACAAGGCAAAGTGGGAAACGAGAAAGTAAAGTTTGACAAGGTCAACTACATTCAACAACTACAAAACAACTTACTTTTAGTCTCCCAGATCTGTGATAATGGTTTTAAGGCTTTATTTGACAACAAGAAGTGCTACATGTTGAAGAATGACTATGTGATTGAGGAGGATAAGGTTCTTATGTCAGCTTCAAGATATAATGACTTGTATGCCTTGGATCTATCAAAAGCATCCACAACCGATCACACGGTTCAATGCTTCTTGTCAAAGGCAACTGAGAGGGACCCAGTCTCGTGGCATAGGAGAATGGGACACATCAATCCTAGGAAGATGAATCATTTGATTCAGAATGATCTAGTGAATGGTTTAAATGTCAAGAACTTCCAGCTTCCAGACTTCTGCATAGCATGTAATAAAGGGAAACAAACCAAGAAGGCTCACAAGGCAAAGAAAGTTAATTCTATTGATATGCCTCTCGAGCTTCTACACATGGATCTTTTTGGCCCTGCCAACACAAAGAGCATTGCTGGAGATCTATATTGCTTTGTAGTAACAGATGATTACACAAGATTCTCTTGGGTGATGTTTCTGAAAGCCAAATCATAAACTTTTGAATCATTCAAACATTTAGTAACTACATTGGAATCACTCTACAAGCTGAAAGTTAGGCAGATTTGACCAGACAACGACACAAAATTCAAGAATCAGTGGATGGAGGCATACTGTAGAGAAAGTGGAATTGTTCATTAATTCACCTCTGCCTACACTCCATAGAAGAATGGCGTAGCTGAAAGGAAGAATCGAAGTTTTATAGAGACTGCCAGAACAATGCTAGCTGACTCGAAACTGCTTATTCAATTCTGGAATGAGGCAGTGGCGAATGCTTGTTACACGCTCAATCAAGTCTTAGTGGTCAAACGACATGGGAAAACATGTTATGAACTACTCCAACGACGTAAACCTAACTT
>BJCM01066236.1:0-15121 GCA_018326385.1 Flaveria bidentis | reverse complement strand
AACAATATAGTTGGCCCGATTCGAGAGGGGCTAGTCTCCAAAACAGGAACACGATAAACCAAATAAACAAGACAAGAAAAACTAGAACAGGAAAATGAGAATTTAAAGGTAAAATGAAGCAATTCTTATTCCTAATTTCAGCCCCTTCATTCAGCTCCTAGTTTTCAGCCCACCATTAATTCAGCCCTAAACTTTTGCTCCTTGTTGACTGGGTTGTAACCTACCCTAAACTTTTGCTCCTTGTTGACTGGGTTGTAACCTGCCCCACCTTGATCCACTGGATCTCTATCAGATTATTTAGTAGGTTAATATATTCTACAATTCTTATTTATTTGTATATTTGATGTTAGTTTGTTAAGTTCTAATACTTGGGGAATTTAGATACAGATTAATAAAATGTCATCCGATAGAGAATGGATGTACACAATGAGAACCACTAGTAGTGGTTTTTTCAATCCGTCATATATGCCCTATGTCAATCATTTTTTGGATTTTGCTTTCGCCAACACACCTAACATTCAAAGTCAAAGTGTAGAAGGAGTTGATGTTTTAGTAATTAGATGTCCATGTAGCAAATGTAAAAGCCGTCATTTCAAGACGAGAAAGGAGGTTGAGGGTCATCTATACAACAAAGGATTCATGGATGATTATAAGGTATGGTATGTGCATGGTGAATCATTTAATAACCAAGATGTGGGTCAATGTTCAAATCCCATCCCCTCTCAACATACAGGTCAAGGTAATGATGACGATCATGGTGAATATATAGGGTATGATGAAATGGTTATAGAAAGCATGCACCAAAATCAAAAGGATTATTATCAGCAAGGACCACAAGACCCGAATGAAAAGGCTGAGGCATTTTATACAATGTTTAGGCAATCCAACGAGCCTTTATGGGACGGATCTAAGAATGTTACAACACTCTCCACCGCCACTAGATTATTAAATTGGAAATCAGATTGTAATATTTCTGACTCACCATTTGATAAAATACTTCTAATCATCAAAGATATTCTACCCGACAACAATAAGCTACCAAGAAACTTTTACGAGACCAAGAAGATACTGAAGCCACTAGAGTTACCATCAAAACGAATTCATGTATGCAAAAGCCATTGCATGTTATTCATTGGAGAATACAGTGATATGGATCATTGTATGGTATGTAATGAAAACAGATATAAGGAAAGGGGGAACAAGGTGCCTAAGTTAGTGATGACCTACATGCCTATTGGACCAAGACTTCAAAGGTTGTTCTATTCAACCAAGACAGCCCAACATTTGACTTGGCATGCGGATCATATTAGAGAACCTCAAAAGATGAATCATCCTAGTGAAGGTGAATCATGGTACCATCTTGACTCGATATATCCTGAATTTGCAGAAAAAACACGTAATGTTCGTCTTGGGTTGTGTACCGATGGGTTCAGTCCAAATAATTGTAACGGGGCCCCATATTCATGTTGGCCGGTGTTTATTACAGTTTATAACCTACCCCCTTGGTTGGCCTTGAAAGATCGATACATACAACTTCCATTGATTATTCCTGGTCCGAAGAATCCAAGACAAAATCTAGATATTTTTCTACAACCTTTAGTAAACGAGTTGAAAAGTTTGTTCAATCATGCAATTGAAACATATGATGCCTATCAAAGGGAAAATTTCCAAATGAGAGCCGTACTATGGACGATTAGTGATATCCCCGCTTATGCAATGTTGTCAGGATGGAGCATACATGGTAAGCTAGCTTGCCCTTATTGCTTGAATAAATCAAGATCATTCCAATTATCATTTGGAGGGAAACCATGTTGGTTTGATTGTCATAGACAACATCTTCCATCCGGACATTGTTTCCATAAAGATACTATAAACTTTCTAAAATACATAAAGGTTTCACGTAGAAGACGCATTCCAGAGCCGACCGGAGAGGAAATATGGCATACTATCCAACACTTCCCCGTTGTCTATAATGGTATCCCCTTTGGTCATAAAGATTATGAAAAACCGTTTGGTTTTGGGGAGACACATAATTGGGTAAAGAGAAGCATCTTTTGGGAACTTCCGTATTGGCGTAATTTGTTGATTCAACATAACCTTGATGTGATTCATATCGAGAAGAATGTATTTGACAATCTGTTTCATACAATTATGGGCACCAACAAGAAATCCAAAGATAATATGAAGGCAAGGCAAGACCTTGAGCTTCTATGTGATCGACCTCTTTTAAACCCCATCCATTGTAATAATGGGAAGATGACCAATGCTAGGGGAAATTACACTCTTAAAAAAGATGATGTGAAAAAAGTTTGTGCATGGTTGAAAAAACTTAAATTTCCAGACGAGTATGCATCAAACATAGGGAATTGTGTAAACATCAAGGACAATAGTTTTCATCCTTTTAAAATCCATGATTCACATGTATTTATGCAACGGTTGCTTCCGGTCATTATTAGAGGCTTTGTTTCAAAAGAAACATATGAGGCTGTAACAGAGTTGTGCATGTTCTTTCGGGTCTTATGCTCGAAAACGTTACATATAGATGACCTGCTTAGCATGGAGCGCACTATTGTTCCAACCGTATGCAAGCTAGAGAAAATATTCCCTCCTGCTTTTTTTGATTCCATGGAACACTTGGTCATACACCTAGCTCGTGAAGCTCTTCTTGCCGGTCCAGTGCAGTATAGATGGATGTATCAATATGAGAGGTAATCATAATATTTGTATCTTATAACTAAAATATTTTTATAAATTTTGTTAACCATTCCAACCATGTTGCTTGATAATGTTCTAAATGTAGGAAACTTGGCATGATTAAAAGAAGAATTAGAAACAAATCCAGGGTTGAGGGTTCAATTACGAGGGAACACCTAGTGAGTGAAATCGCGACATATTGTTCTCTATACTTTGACTCGAGGTTGGAGACACGCCATTATCGAGAGCCACGAAATTTTGCACCACAACATTCTTGCTCTTCAAGTGGAGACTCTCAACTTAGCGTGTTTGTTGTTCCGTCAAAAAGACTATATGAAAAGGGTGGGAAACGCAGAGTCATGAGTATTGAAGAACATAAAAAAGCACACACCTATGTTCTTTTAAATTGTGTAGAAGTAGAAAGTTATGTCCATGAATTTGATAAAATTGCAAGCCAACGGTATCCAAATGACCCGGTTCTGACTCTCAGAGATGAACACTTTGCTAACTAGTTTGAAGAACGTGTAAGTAAAACTAATTATATCATACTTATTGATATTAATACTTTATTAATCAACACACCGCTTGATTATTCCTAAATGTAGGTAAACGTTGGCTTATTAGATGGAAGCACTAAGCATTTGCAAGTTTTAGCAAGAAAACCATAAGATGTATTCAATCTTACAAGGGTTACTTTGTTAATGGTTTCAAATTTCACACCCGACAATACGATGAGGGACATCTAACAAATAACTATGGTGTTTACGTGAGAGGGTCAACATATAATTCCGAAGAGTGACTATTATGGCTTGTTGGATGAAATATTAGAGCTAGAGTATTATGACACTGAGCAGTGTTCAATTGTTGTACTTTTCAAGTGTACATGGTTTGATAATAATCGTGGTGCTATAGTTAACAAAAACAATCTAGTTGATGTGAAACCTAAGTCTCGACTTGGAAATCATGACCCGTTTGTGTTGGCATCACAAGCAGAACAAGTGTTTTACACATCATACCCTGCGATAAACCGTGATACAAAATATCTATGGGCAGTTGTCAAGACAAAGTCTCGACATATATATGAAGTCAGTGCTCCTGAAATAGATGTGAATACAGAAGATCAAGGGTTCTTTCAGTTTGATGAATGGTTTGAGGAACCAAATGAAGTCATTAGGAGTGAACGGCTCTGCTTAGTCACAAATACCCATATGATGGATGAAATTATCGATGAGGATGATGAAATATTTGAAGATGGACGATATGAGGAGGAAGAATTTGAAGATACAGATGACAAAGATGATGAAATTATTTTTTCTCACCACTCTTCAGATGAAGATGAATTTGATTGTTAGAAAAAAAACTTGTTATTGTATACCTTATTAATTATTAATGATTTATCATATGGTATGTCCAATTTTAATTGTTTGCTATCATAAGGATACTATTTTTATATTATCATTCTGACTATTCTTGTGGTTATATGCAGAGTGTATATATCATTTATTTGAGCGATGTCAGGTACTCGTGGAAAGGTTGGTAAGCGTAGTCGTTCGGGTGCAGATGATACGAGACGACAACCACTTCCACAATTCTCAGGTGGTTCAGGAGCAGATGATGTGAGAAGACAAACACTTCAACAATTCTCAAGTATTCGTTCAGGTTCAGATGATACGAGACGACAAATACTTCCACAGTTCCCTGGTAGCCATTCAGGTACATTTGAGAATAGGCGACAACCACTGCCACAGTTTTCTGGTAGTCGTCCGGGTACATATTATTCAACAGGGCGCGTCCTCGTTCGTGGGGGGCATACCCCTGATAGCCTTACAATGTGTCAGATGTTTCCATATGGTCGCACTAATGGTGATGAAGACGATGATTTCTATGAGGATTATAGTGAGCATAATGATGGGGTTGACATAGATGCCTCTCTGCATGAATCTCCACGTGACTCTCCACGCGAATCCCCACGCGACTCTCCACGCGACTCTCCACATAACTCTCTACATGGCTCTTATCTCAACTCTCAGCGTGATTCAAATTACGAAGAGGGTGCTCATGATGTATCTCAAAGGCCACCTATCCTTCGACTTGGAGATACGTATGCCTTTAGTATATTTTTTAATCTGTTTTTTTAATCATGTTATAAATGTACTTATTTAGTTTGATTGTTATATTACATGTTTGGATCAAACAAAGTTGTACAGACCATCACTGATATACTAAAGGAACATATTGAAGGCCCCTGGGTCACATTTCCAGATGTTCCAAATAATGTGATGGCTAGAATGTTTAATAGATTTAGGGTAATATATCAATTGGTTATTTCTATCTTATATTTATATATTTTTAGTTTACATTTTTAACTCTAGTTTAATTTTTTTATAGACATGTTGGAGTTGGGATCCGAGAAACGAGCAAGTGATTTATGAGGGATTTAAAAACGTGTTAAAGGAACGCTATAGAGACATTATGGGAAAATTAAGAGCTAAAGCTATTATGGCTGCAAGGAAGGCCGGACGTGTTTTCCAGGAAAAAGATCCTAGGCGGTTCAGTATAGTTAGTGAGTTTCCGCCTAGTCATATCCATGTTAACATATGGCGTGATATGTGTAAGGTAAGAGACTAAATATAATGTTATTCTTGTAAATTTCACTATCTTATTTATATATGTGTGTTGTTTTATTCTCTACAGATTTGGGGCAAAGATGATTGGACAAAAAAGTCTGAGAGCGGGACTAAAAACCGCGCGAGCGCCGATAGCACTAGCAAGAGATCTCGACATACTGGTGGGTCTTTAGGATTTGATGAGCATCGAACTCGACTGGTAAGATAATTATATTTATAACAATTATTCGTTGTTTTTTACTTTAATACCTATTAACAAAATTTTATTTCTATGTAGAAAACTAAACTGGGTAGAGAACCTAGTTTTAGAGAAGTTTTTCTCGAAACTCACCTCACAAAAGAGTCCAAAGCAAGACTCAAGGCCGGAGAACTTGAAATAAATAACTTGGAGGGGATGGATTTTTGTACAGGTCGAGCTGAAGAAATATATGTGAGTTATCATTATTGTTTTTTATATAACTATTGTATTAACATTAACAATAGTAACATTACCTTTGCTACAGTGTAGTTTTAGAAGTTTTATTTTGGCCCATAATGATTGAAATGTTTTATACTAATTCATGTTATTTTAAAAAATTCTAGGGGGAATACTTGAAAGATATGAAGGAGTTGCATGGACCAGAATTCACCGAATATGATATTAAGGTCTGGAAGCGTGTGCAGACCGGAGGTAGTACGTCTCGCCTATTCGGGATAGGATCTACAGATATAAATTACCTGATGACCGGCACCCCAACCTCATCTTTTAATGGTGGACCATCTCATGATAAGGTATTATATTTTGATTATTTTACACTATCTGACCTTAATATAACCATTTGAATAACAAGCATATATCTTAAAAGATAGTACTGCAATCGTATGTTATAGTTGACTTTTTATTTGTTGACTTTCTAGAATTAGACCAAACATGGTTGTTCGAATTATTTGATTACTGGACTTAGAAATTTTAGGTTCTTCTACCTTTATAGCTAACACAACTTTTGACAAAACCCATCTGAAGTAATCATACCATTTCTGTTGTGAATTTGAATTTGAAATTTTGGTTGATTCTATGTATTTATACTTAAAATTGGTTGTATTTTGGTTGAAACTATAGTTCTATTTTCTTAAAAGTATGCTAATATAACCATTAATAGTCTAGGATTAGATTCACTAAACACACCTTGATATATTAGAAGCTAATACATCGAATTTGTAATCCATTCTTTCATTCTGGAAGATATTGATATCTAATATCATATTGTTTAACTTGAGGTTGGAGCTAATTCTTGCTTTAGTTTTATATATTTAGATGATCAAATTATTAAATTTGTATTAGTCATCATTGTTGAATCATGTTTTATATTCTACTCAAATTCAATTATGACACTTGTATATACATCTAAGTTGACCCCATTTGTTACATTGTTAGAAGGCTTAATAGGTGATCCAATTTGTCTAAGGTAATTATTTATATATGTTTTTACTATTATTTTAGATCCTAGCTTTGGAAAATCAAATTCAAGATTCTGAGACTCGATTTAAAGCTCTTGAAGCTCGGCTTCAAGCTCAACGTGAAGCTGATAGGAAAGCATGCGAGGACGCACTACAAGCTCAATTTGAAGCCGACTGAAAATGCAGGGAGGACGAGAGGCAAGCCATGCAAAAGAACTTTAAAGATTTTAGGAAAAGTTATCAACCTCATAGTAATTAGTAGTAACTGTTAAATGTTATTTTAGATACTATTTATGGTTTACGATATTTAACTTTGGTTGTAGTGTGTAATTTTCTTTTTGTAATTTAGGTTATTTGATTTGTGGTTTTGTTGGTTTTGTTATTAATTTTTATCAGGTTTTTTTCTATTTTATTAGTAAAAGATATGGATTTTTCTATTTAACAAATTGTGTAGCAAATGTGCCTCAAATACTACGTCACAAGTATGTAGCAAAGAGTTATTCAACGATGTGTCGCAAATGCATTGAAAGTTTAAAATTTCAATTAAAAAAATGTGTCGTCACAGATGCGTACCAAAGTAAATATAATTAATTAAAATATAATAATTTTAATAATATTAGTAACCTTTAAAATTAATTTATAACAAAGAATAATAATTAAGGGTGTGCGTAGCAAATGTGTAGCAAAATTCTAACGGCAGTTTTTTTGTTGCAAATTCGTTGCAACACGCGTAGCAAATGCGTCGCAAATGATTTTGCAACGAGGTTTTTTGCTACACAACAATTGCGTCGCAATTGCGTTGAAAATGGTTGTTTGCTACGTATGAGCGACACAAATATGCGTAGCAAATTACCCAATTTTCTAGTAGTGAGTTTAGACTAGCCCAAACTCGATCGGCTCGTTTACACGGTTACGACTTACAACTAGATGATACTATGACATAATCTTGTAATAATGAATATTCTTCATAGCAAATCTCTGTCATTTTACTTGATTCCTTTTTTCATAGGCTCATATCTGACGTCATAAGTCATAAGTCATATTATTGTGCTAGGCCCATTTCCAAACTAAATTAACATAACAAGTGTATGCCCGATGGTTATTGCATTTACGGCTCTGCAATTACGCATAATAAGTTGATCTTTGATCTTGATCGAGGTAATAAACTCATTATGTGTGTTGAGAGGTTATTTGGTGTAGATCGATACGATTATATATATGCACTGATTAATTGTTCACAGGCACGTTATGTTATCAATAATGGGTACCCTTGGTCACCCGATTGTTGTATACACATTTATAATCAAAACTTGTATTGTTTTACAATATTAATTGATAATTTTTTTTATTGTTACATCTTTTCTTATAATCAAAATTTATATATGCATTCATCATGTATACGTGAACAACTGTTACAAATGGTCTCAACAAACGTGTGTTAATTACGTGTTTAATTAGTAAGTTCGCTTATGCTTAAGTTGTTTGATAACGCTTGTTTAAGTTCAATGATATGCTCATTTGAGCTAGACGGGGCACTTTTCGGTTATATCGATTGAAGGCCATGATCTAATGTTAAGCAAGGGTGTATCATAGAAAAATCAAACAGAAGTTTAGCAATCCAATTAAAATGTGAAATGAAGGCATGCTCATGTTACGTGCCTTAATTCCAGTTAAAGAATCATTTGCTTAAAAAGTAGAGAATATAAAACTTTTTATGATTCAAACCTATGTTTAGTGACTCTGCTATTGAAGCGAAAAACCTCAATAATGTGTCCCGTGTATTACACGGGTTGAATAATTAAAATATTAAGTAAAATAAATTTTTACAAATTATAAAACAATATTCTAAGTTAAAATATTAATTTTCTATACTTTTTTTAAATTAAACTTTTTGTTCAAAATAAACCGTTTAAAAAATATTATTATAACTCTCAATTTTGATTACTTTGATTTTTAAAAATTTTAATTTTAAAAAATTAAAATTTCTCGTATTTTTAATAAAGATTGGTTTTTTTAAAATTTTCTTATTTTATTAAAAATTGTTTTTATTTAAAAATAACATTAATAAATGATATATTTTTAATTTATTTATAAACTATTTTAGATCTAAAAAGTAAATAATATAACTAATAATTAATATAATTATTTAATAGAAGAGAGAAATGAGAAATTTTTGTACACATCCATTTTAATTACTCGTTTATTAGAGTCAAAAGATTGAAAGTTTCCCGTAAAAATTCTTCTTACAAATACATTGTACATGTTGTTACATGCAAAACACACATGCATTTTCCTTTTTTTAGATTATCATGTTCCTTTTTCTTATTGTTTTATTTATTTTTTTGTTTACACGGTATTTTCCTCATAAATAACGTGTGATTCTATCAGCTTATATTGTTAACTTTAAGAACATATAATAAAATTTAAGATAACCCAAATCAGTGTAGGTTCTTTTTGTTTGATAACCGGATATTGGTTGCACTAATTCTATATTTCATTTAAACTTAATCACGGTCACTAATGTATTATTTTGGTTTTATGCATTAGTTATATGTACATGTGACATAAATTCAATGAAGAACCTCCTTTTTAAAATAATAAAATTAGCTAGTTAGGCGCAAGTAAAAGGTCAAAAGAATATCTTATATTCTAATTTTCCACCAATAATTTAATTATTATACCTCTCATTAATTTAAATCAATACACCATTAATTTAAATCAATACACCATAGAATGGCTGACACGGTGCAAGTAGTCCATTTCAAGATTTGATCGATATCATGTTCTATAAACACACAAATTCAATTAGTAGCGTTCAGTTTTCAATATACAACCATCAACAAAAACTATTATCGGGTTGAAAAAAACCGAAACGAAGATGAAGTTCGTGTGGTCATTGGTGCTCCTTGTTGTTGCCACAATGGTGATGAATGTAGCTGAATGTTGGGAGGGAAACCACGATAGCGTTAGTGGCGGAGTCATACGCGTTGCTGGTAAAGTGTGTTGTCAAGATTGTAGTGAAGGGCGGAATAAACGGGTTAAGGGAAATAAACCTATCGAAGGTATGCATAACTTTGCCATTACATTTTTAGGCAATATTGGTTTAATTTTCTTTTTATTGTTGATTTGTTTTACTCTATAACTTTGTACATGACTCGTGTTTTTAGGGTGTACGGTTTCAGTGACATGTATGGATGATAGAAAAAGAATAATCTATTATAGAAGTAACAAGACTGATAAAGTTGGTGAATTTGAGGTCAACATAAGCAAATACATTCGTGAAAAGAACATAAACCCTGAAGCTTGTTTCACAAGGCTCGTCTTTTCGCCTGACCCCGTCTGCAACGTCCCCACCGATTTTGGAGGAGGCAAAACAGGGATCAAACTTGGTCGTCCAACCATCTTGTACCGAGATGTGATTAAACATGTTCTTGGTCCATTCTATTACACCACACCTATGTGTGATGAATCAAATATAGGTGATAATGTTAATGATAATGGTAATGGTAATAGAAAAAAGTATATTAAGACTAATTACAACGACAACAATAACAATAACAATAATGCTAATGATGACGACGACAACGATGACGACGACGACGACAACAACAACACCAACATCAACAACAACAACAACAACAATAACAACAACGACGACGATAATAATGACGATGACAATAACAACAACAACAACCATAACAACAACAACAACGACGATGACGACGACAACGACTACTCTGACGATAGCAACAACAATAACAACAACAACACTAGCACTAGCACCAACGACAACGACAACGACGACGACGACGATAATACCGACAACAACAACAATAAAAACAGTGATAATTCACATGGGAAAGGGAAAAACTACTGATGTGCGAATGTATATTAATTCAATTAAATGTATTTCTTATTGTCCTTTTGTTATTAGGCACAAATATATAAACTTGAACTGAATCTCTTCATTTGGTATTGTTGATTTGTAATTTCAATCAGACGGGTGATGTATGTTTTTATCGTTTCTATACTACTATTAAAACTATCATTTCTAAAGGTATTCAAGTAATAGATTATCTTGATTGTTAAAAAATGGAGTGCATATTTGTAGATAAACTATTTTACCATGATAATGACAATAACAATAAAAAAAATGAAAATAATAACGACAATGATAATGAAAACGACAACAATGATAATGACAATGATAATAACGATATTGGTAACAATAACTATGACAGTCCACATGGAAGCGAAAAAGCTATTGATGTACTAATGAGCAATGCCTATTTATTCAATCAAATGTATTTCTTAATTTTCTTTTGTTATTATGCAAAACTGTATCAACGTTAAGAAAATCCCTTCTTTTGGTATCGTTGCTTTGTAAGTTTAATCGAATGAATAATGTGTTTTGGTCGTTTCTTTCTAGTATCAAATTACTATTCTCAAAGGTTTTTGGAAATAGATTATATTATTAATTGTTTAAAAATGAAGTATGCATCCCCAAATAAACGACTTTACAACATGTTTCTAACCAACTTTTCAAAGTTTAAATAATCGAATTTAACAGATTAAACTTAAAAATCATTTTTATTTGTACATTACTAAGTATAACATGTCGGACCAAATTTTAGTTCTATAGACACACGAAATAATACTACATATAAGTATCATCAAGATGTGATGAAATATAAAAAGTTGACTCCATATATACATGAAAATTGGATACAAAACGAAAAATAGGAAAAAGAACTTTTAGGTAATTCTATTGTTATGTTTAGGGTTATCCAAAAAACCCGGCCATGCTCGGAAAAAAATCTTATTTTGTAACTGAGTCGAGCCTGAGCGAAGGTAGGCCAAACTATTATTCTAGTAAAAACTCGCTCCCCTCTTAAGATATAAACATGTAATGAGCTATGTAAAAAATAATAAATATAAATATAAATAAATATAAATACACATATGCATACATATATGTATATATATATATATATGTATATATATATATGTATGTATATATATATGTATATATATATATATATGTATATGTATGTATGTATGTTTGTACAAAACAAACACTTTTTACACTACAGTTTCACTTCTAAAATAACTTATACTTGCACTCTGGATAAATAAATATTTGATATGATTGGTTTATATGTTTATATCTTAAATTTTATTAAAAAGAGTTAAAAAGAGAAAGAAAAAGAAAAAAACACTAACAAGTGTATTGTATGGATTCCAAATGGCGACCTAATAGTGTACGGGGCTGTCACTTTTCCGGCAGTCGCCCCATTTCACCACCGGCCAATTAAACATTTAAACGTCCATTTTTTGTCATAAAAAATAACAAGAAGCGATCAACTTTAATAATCATTTTATAATTATTATTTAGTTAATGTGGGCTAATCCGTTTAATAGAGGTTTTGTCTTTTTAGATAAGATTTACCAAAATGGATATTTTTAAATTTTTTATTTTTTCACTTCTAATTTCATTGGATAACCTATTTTTGAAACAAAAATGTTCTTAAGAAAAACGTAAGGAAAAGTTATACCTTTTGTATTAATTCACTGCCGTAAAACATTAAATTGTTTTTAATTTTTTATTTTGTCTTCTACTCTTAATTTAGTCTTACGTGTTTTTGCTAATATATTAAACTTTAGTTTTAAATAGTTTTAAAATTAACTTTTTAAAAATATTTTAAGTAACCTATATTTTTTTAAATAATCTTAATAATAATGAATATTATTCTAAAGTGTTAAAAACAGTTTTTATGTAGTTAATTTATTAATTATTACATTATATTTATGCAAAAACTTTATATCAAGTAATATTTTTATTTTTAAATTAAAAACAAAATCAAACTTTATATAAAATTCTATTTATACGGGAACTCTTAACAAAATCAACAATCCTGAAATAAATTAATAAATATATATTTTAAAGAGTTCTTTGTAGCCAAACGATACGAAACTATTAAAATCATTTAATAATTTAAGTCAGTTAATACATTTAAAAAGTTAAATTATTCAAACATTTAACAATATTTGATTAATAATAGTTAAAGAAAGTTTTACTATAAGAAAAAGAATTGGATAACTAAATTTAAAGCCAAATGTTGAAAGTTATAATGAAAAACAATATAAAAATTTTACGATGATTAATTAATTAGGATATTTTTAACACGTTTCACTTATAATTTCTTAATGAATATTTTTTAAATATAAATGTTTTTATTTTATACAACTAAGAGTGAGAAAAGGAGTTTTTTTTAAGAAATACCCATTTTGGTAAATATTTTTAGAATCACTCATTTAGTAAATAAGTTTTCTACTAACACTCTTTTGGGAAAAACTCTGTTATAATTACCGTCAAAAAAATAGTTTTGCAAGTTTTAATTTAACATACATCTTAAATTAGGCATGTTCTATCTAATCTATACCATAGCATGCTTATGAATATTTTATATATCATTAAAACAAATAATCTTTGAAAAAATAACTAATTGTTATCTACTCCTATAATTATGATATGATTGTGTTGTAACATTATTATTAATGGTGAGTAAAAAACCAAAATAATCGAACTGTAAACAAAATAACCGACGCAACCGAACCGATAAAACCAAAACCGCTAGAAAACCGACGGTTTGGTTAGATGATGTTTTAAAAACCGAATTTTTTGGTTTGGTTTTTGTTTTGCTTGTAACAAAAACCGAAAAAACCAAACAGAAACCATATAATTAAACTTGTAAACTAGAGGTGTAATCATATACTTATAAAAATTATTAACCTATTAGTTACTTATTTAACTTATGTTATTTAAAAGAGATTAAATATTTAGGTTTCAAGAATAATATTTAATTTTTTATTTGAATTGATAGATTAAAATGTTTTATTTAATATATTGTTTTTATATATTATAAATTGTATTTAATTTTAATGTCAATTAAATTATAAAAATATATAGATTATATTTGGAGATCAACAAAATAATGTAAGACCAAAGTTTTTGGCTTTAATTCATTACTTTAAAACAATTTTTTTTCTAAAACTTGAAGCACAAATGATAAAATCAAAAAAAACAAAAAACCGAACCGAAATCGAAGTTAAAACCGAAAACCAAAAACCGAAAAAACCGAAACCGAACGGTTTTAAAAACCTAGAAACCGAAACATCGGTTTTTGGTTTTGGTTTTAGGCCAAAACCGAACCAAACCGACCATGCACACCCCTAATTATTATAGTTGAAACGAGATAAACAATTGGTATGAGATCGAGCAGATTGGAAAATTTATTCCGATCAAAACTCACAGATAGGTAGAAGAAGACAAACTGCATGCGTTAATTAAGAGGAACCATGTACTTTTATTTATGTAAGTATTTTAATTTTCAAATCGATATCAAGTTATAAAGTATTTTTCATTTTTTATTTTAGATTATACATATATAGTTATATATTTCAAGACGCCATTCTGGTCCCTAACTTCAACTTGAGCGATCCAACCAAGACAACCGGTTGACGTTCAGTCCGGTTCTAAAAACATTTTTAAAAACCCAGAGATAAACTTACTTAATCATGTTTGTATCACATTCAAATGGTTTGCGGCGTAACAAAATTGTGCATCAATAAAAAATATTATTGCATCAATGTAAAAAGATAATGTTTGTTAGTACATTGTTAACTTAGGTTTCGTATTTGTTAACTTCTCATCAAAGAAAAAGTCTTGTTAATTCATAACCCCGATCCAACATTCATATACCAATATACTCAACAAAATATGGCAATTAACGTAGTATCGGGGCGTCTCATACGTGAGGAACCTACACAATTTTCATTTTACCAAAACATCTCGAATCCATTTCAAAACGCATGCCACCACCCCACCACGTAGAAGAAGAAGAATCTGAACAAGAAGATAACGAAGCATATGATGATCTACAAGTACATGAAAGTGAGGATGATGACGTTCGTTTTGAAAAAACCCTCCACCGATAGCTAAATCCCACGCAACTAACACACATTGGGATGAAAATGAGAAAGAAGCTTTGGCTAAGGATTGAGTTCATATATCCGAAAACTTTAGAGTTAGAGACCATAAAAGGGCGGTTCGTTTTGAAGAAAGTGCTTAAACAATTTAAGATCACTGTTGGTGTAACATACCAAACCACTGATAAACCGAATTCAAAACGGGGAAGAATGCATTTGATGACGAGTCATTTTAACGGAATCCATATTCAAGAGGTATACTTTTAATATATACTTGTGTGTGTATATATATATATACATATATATAAATATACATATATATAAATATATATATACATATATATATATATACATATATATATATACATACATAT
>BJCM01066235.1:0-15514 GCA_018326385.1 Flaveria bidentis | reverse complement strand
CAAGTTATCCATATAATTGTTCTATTCACAAAAGCAATATTTAGAAAACCAATTTTCTAAATAGGTGTCAAACATTCGTTGTATGATCTTATCAACAAATAAATGTTTGTAGGTGTTTGTATAGCTTGTTATTGGGTATGACCTGACTTGGATCATAACGTACTAACCACATCAATCTTGTATGTGTCTTGGGCATATAAGATCCTACATGTTCTATGTGTCTTGGGCATAAAGAATCCTACAAAAGGAACTATTTATACAAAAACATTAAACAACACTAATTCACGTATGGATTGTTTTTTATTTTGGCATCAACCTCAAATGATATGGAATTTTGGTTCTTAAGCCTTCTAAATACACTCTCGATTTAATCTAATCAAATTTGATTATAATCCTCATTAGAAATACACTAAACCAACTAACATGATACATAGGAGCTATTGTCTAATTGAAACCAAATCTAAACACGACACCACATGACTGACATTTAAAATCAATCAACTTTGGCCTAAAATTTATCCACAACACTCCAGAACCAACTTTGAACATTATTGCCTTAAAATTCCAGTAAATCAATGTAAATGAAAACTATCGATCCACTTAATACTTGTTAGACCGTCAAGGGAAGAAAACGAGGTGCAAAGGAACAATAACCTAATTGTAATTTACTAAAAAGAAGAAAGAATCATATTATAGGGGAAATGTAACTAATCAGACATAAAACAAGAAACGTAAAGTGGGATTAATGAAAAAGAAGACAAATCAAGTTAACATGACCACTTAAATAAGATTTATTCATATTTTAATCGAAACCAAATCCGAACACGACACCACAAGAATGACCTTTAAAATAAATCAACATTTGCCCAAAACTTATCCACAACACTCCACAACCAACTTCGAACATTATTGCTTTTAAAATCCATTAAATCAATGTAAATGATAACTATCAATCCACATAATCCTTCTCGACATCAAGAGAAGGAACCAAGGTGCGAAGGACCAATGAACTACACTTAATTCACTAGAAAAGAAGAAAGAATAAAATTATAGTGGAAATGAAACTAATCAGACATAAAATGAGAAACGTAATATGGGATTAATGAAAAAGAAGACAAATCAAGTTAACACAACCACCTAAATTAGATTTAATCATATTTTAACCAAAATTGTGCAACTACAGATTGGTATATCAGTGTATTCACAAAAGCTTAACTAAATAAGTGGGAAAGGAAATAGTTATACAAAAACATTAAACAACACTAGTTCATGTATGGATTATTTTTATTTTGGTAACAACCTCAAATACAATGAAAGTTTGATTCTCAAGCCTTCTAAACACACTCCCGATTTAATCAAATCAAATCTGATTATAATCTTCATTAGAATTACACTAATCCATCTCACATGAAACAAAGGATCTATTGTTTAGTCAAAACCAAATCCGAACACGACACCACAAGAATGACCTATAAAATCAATCAACTTTGGCCTAAAACTTATCCACAACATTCCATAACCAACTTTGAACATTATTGCTTTAAAATTCCATTAAATCAAGGTACATGACAACTGTCGATCCTCAGAATCCTTCTTCGACATCAAGAGAAGGAACCGAGGTGCAAAGGACCAATAAACTACTCCTAATTCACTAGAATAGAAGAAAGAATCAAATTTCGATTTAAACGAAACTAATCAGACATAAAACGAGAAACATAAAGTGGGATTAATGAAAAAGAAGACCAATCAAGTTAACACGACCACTTAAATTAGATTTATTCGTATTTTAACCAAAATTGTGCAACTACAGATTGGTATATCAGTGTTTTTACAAAAGCTTAACTAAATAAATGGGAAAGGAACTAGTTATACAAAAACATTAATCAATTTTTTCACGCATGGATTGCTTTTTCGTTTGGTAACAACCTCAAATGCTATGGAGTTTTTATTCTCAAGCCTTCTAAACACACTCCGAAACTAAATTAATTAAATCTAATTATAATGCTCACTAGAATTACACTAATATCACACATGAAACACAAGATTTATTGTTTAATCAAAACCAAATCCGAACACGACACCAGTTAAAATGACCCTTAAAATCAACCCACTTCCTCCCAATACTTATCCACAAAACTCAACAACCACCTTTCAACATTATTGCCTCAAAAATCCAATAAACCAATGTAAACGACAACTATTGATCAACCCAATCCATGTTCGATCCTTAAGAGAAGGAAATGAGGTGCAAAGGATGAATAAACTTCTCAAAATTCACTATATAAGAAGAAAGAATCAAATTATACTAGAAAAGAAACTAATCAGACAAAAATCGAGAAACAAAAAGTGGGATTGACGAAAAAGAAGACAAATCAAGTTAACACGACAATTAAATTAAGATTTACTCATATTTTAACCAAAATTGTGCAACTACAAATCAGTGAATTATCGTATTCACATAAGCTTAACTAAATACTTGAGAAAAGAACTAGTTATACAAAAACATTAAACAACACTAATTCACGTATGGATTGTTTTTTATTTTGGTAACAACCTAAAATGCTTTGAAATTTTGATTCTCGAGCCTTCTAAACACACTCCCGATTTAATCTAATCAAATCTGATTATAATCTTCATTAGAATTACACTAATCCATCTCACATGAAACATAGGATCTATTGTTTAATCGAAACCAAATCCGAACACGACACCATGAGAATGACCTTTAAAATCAATCAACTTTGGCCTAAAAGTTATACACAACACTCCACAACCAACTTCGAACATTATTGCCTTTCCCAGTAAATCAATGTAAATGACAACTATCGATCCACTTAATCCTTGTTCGACCGTCAAGAGGAGTAAATGAGGTGCAAAGGACCAATGAACTACTCGTAATTTATTAGAAAATAAGAAAGAATCAAATTACAATGGAAAAAAAGACAAATCAAGTTAACACGACCACTTAAATTAGATTTACTCGTATTTTAACCAAAATTGTGCAACTACACATCGGTATATCAGTGTATTCTCAAAAGCTTAACTAAATAAATAGGAAATGAACTAGTTATACAAAAACATTAAAGAAGACTTTTTCATGTATGGAATGCTTTTTCATTTGGTAACAACCTCAAATGCTATGAAGTTTTGATTCTCAAGCATTCTAAACACACTCCCAAACTAAATTAATCAAATCTAATTATAATGCTCACTAGAACTACACTAATCGATCACACATTAAACACAAGATTTATTGTTTAATCGAAACCAAATCCGAAACGACACCACTTAAATGACCCTTAAAATCAACCCACTTCCTCCCAAAACTTATCCACAAAACTCCACAACTACCTTTCAACATTATTGCCTAAAATATCCATTAAACCAATGTAAATGCCAACTATTGATCAACACAATCTATGTTCGACCATCAAGAGAAGGAAATGAGGCGCAAAGGACGAATAAACTTACTCAAAATTTACTAAAGAAGAAGAAAGAATCAAATTATACACGAAAAGAAACTAATCAGACATAAACGAGAAACTAAAAGTGGGATTGATAAAAAAAAAAGAAGCCAAATCAAGTAAATAGGACCACTTAATTAAGATTTACTCATATTTTAACCAAATTTCTGCAACTACAGATTGGTGAATCATTGTTTTCACAATGCTTAACTAAATACTTGAGAAAGGAACTAGTTATACAAAAACATTAAACAACACTTATTCACGTATGGATTGTTTTTTATTTTGGTAACAACCTAAAATGCTTTGAAATTTTGATTCTCAAGCCTTCTAAACACACTCCCGATTTAATCTAATCAAATCTGATTATAATCTTCATTATAATTACACTAATCCATCTCACATAAAACATAGGATCTATTGTTTAATCTAAACCAAATCTGAACATGACACCATATGAATGACCTTTAAAATCAATCAACTTTGGCCAATATTTATACACAACACTCTAGTAAATCAATGCAAATGACAACTATTGATCCACTTAATCCGTGTTCGACCATCAAGAGAAGTAAACGAGGTGCAAAGAACCAATAAACTACTGGTATTTTATTATAAAAGAAGAAAGAATCAAATTATAGTGGAAACGAAACTAATCAGACATAAAATGAGAAACGTAAAGTGGGATTAATGAAAAAGAAGACAAATCAAGTTAACACGACCACTTAAATAAGATTTACTCGTATTTCAACAAAAATTATGCAACTACAGATCAGTATACCAGTGTATTCACAAAACCATAATTAAATACATGGGAAATGAACTATTTATACAAAAACTTTAAGCAACACTAGTTCACGTATGGATTGCTTTTTCTTTTGATAACAACCTCAAATGCTATGGAATTTTGATTCTCAATCCATCTAAACACACTCCCAAACTAATCTAATCAAATTTGATTATATTGCTCATTAGATTTACACTAATCGATCACACATGAAACACCAGATCTATTGTTTAATCGAAACCAAATCCAAACACGACACCACAAGAATGACTCTTAAAAGCAATCCACTTCAACCCAAAACTTATCCACAAAACTACAAACCAACTTCGAACATTACTACTTTAAAAATATATTAAATCAATGTAAATGACAACTATCGACCCATAGAATCCTTGTTTGACATCAAGAGAAAGAACCGAGGTGCAAACCATCGAAGAACTACTCCTAATTCACTAGAAAAGAAGAAAGAATTAAATTATAGTGGAAACGAAACTAATCAGACATAAAACGAGAAACGTAAAGTAGGACTAATGAAAAAAAAAAGACAAATCAAGTTAACACGACCACTTAAATTAGATTTACTCGCATTTAAACCAAAATTGTGCAACTACAGATCGGTACACCAGTGCATTCACAAAAGCTTAAATAAATAAATAACAAAGGAACTAATTATACAAAAACATTAAACAACACTACTTCACGTATGGATTGCTTTTTCTTTGGTACAACCTCAAATGCTATGGAGTTTTGATTCTCAAGCCATCTAAACATACACCCAAACTAATCTAATCAAATTTGATTATATTGCTCATTAGATTTACACTAATCGATCACACATGAAACACAGGATCTATGTTTAATAGAAATCGAATCTGAACACGACACCACACGAATGACCCATAAAATCAATCCACTTCTATCCAAAACTAATCCACAACACTCCAGAACCAACTTCAACCATTATTGCTTTAAAAATCCATTAAATCAATGTAATTGTCATTTATCGATCCACAGAATCCTTGTACGACATCAAGAGAAGGAACCGAGGTGCAAAGGACCAATGAATAATCCTAATTCACTAGAAAGGAAGAAAGAATCAAATTATAGTGGAAACAAAACTAATCAGACATAAAACGAGAAACGTCAAATGGGATTAATGAAAAAGAAGTCAAATCAAGTTAACACGACCACTTAAATTAGACTTACTCGTATTTTAACCAAATTTATGCAACTACAGATCGGTATATTAGTGTATTCACAAAAGCAAAACTAAATAAATGGGAAAGGGACTAGTTATACAAAAACATTAACAACACTTGTTCACGTATGGATTGCTTTTTCTTTTGGTAACAACCTCAAATGCTATGGAGTTTTGATTCTCAAGTCTTCTAAACAAACTCCCAAACTAATTTAATCAAATTTGATTATAATGCTCATTAGAAATACACTAATCGATCACACATGAAACACAAGATTTATTGTTTAATCGTAACCAAATCCGAACACGACACCACTTGAATGACCCTTAAAACAACCCACTTCCTCCTAAAACTTATCCACAACACTCCACAACCACCTTTGAACATTATTGCCTCAAAAATCCATTAAACCAATGTAAATGACAACTATCGATCCACACAATCTGTGTTCGATCATCAGGAGAAGGAAATGAGGTGCAAAGGACCAATAAACTACTCCAAAGTCACTAGATAAGAAGATAGAATCAAATTATACCAGAAACAAAACTAATCAGACATTAAACGAGAAACGAAAAGTGGGATTAATGAAAAAGATGACAAATCAACTTACCACCATCACTTAGTTAAGATTTACTCGTAATTTAACCAAAAATTGTGCAACTACAGATCGGTATATCTTTGTATTCACAAAAGCTTAACTAAATACATCAGAAAGGAACTAGTTATACAAAAACGTTAAACAATACTAGTTCAGGTATGGATTGTGTTTTCTTTTGTTAACAACCTCAAATGCCGTGGAATTTTGATTCTCAAGCATTCTAAATACACTCCGAAACTAATCTAATCAAATTTAATTATAATGCTAATTAGATTTACACTAATCGATCACACATGAAACACAGGATCAATTGTTTAATTGAAACCAAATCTGATCACGACACCAGACGAATGACCCTTAAAATCAATCCACTTCAGCCCAAAACTTACCAACAACACTCTACAACCAACTTTGATGTCACAACCGACCTCTAGGTCATAATTCCTACCTTGCCAACGTGCATCATTACCTGTTCAATTATTATATATAATGATATTATTTCTATTATTATTATTATTGGCACTTTTATTATTTGGCCATTGTTCTCCTTATTGGTAATTCATGTGCCTTTTGTGATGATTTAACCTGATCAAGCATTATTTAGGGAAATCTTAGTGTTGCGGGAAAGTTAATTAGTCACCCTTGCAAAAATTAAATCATGGATGAAAACAATTAGAGTGTGTGCCTACACACTAAGAATTTCTACTAACATGCATGTTCATGCATAATAACAATTTTCAACTAACTAAATTTTACCATCTAAAATACTACACTACACTACAAATTATACCACATAATATTACTAAACATTTAAATCAAAAATCAAAAACCACCCTCACTAGAGGATAAGGTCGGCCGCCCCCCTCTCCTCCACTCCCCTCTCTTCTTCACCACCACCCTCTCCCACCTATCCCACTTCATGTAAGTTTTCAAACACTCCACCACCACAAGCCTATCGGCCAAGCATCAAACCGCAAGGAAGTGAAGATTTGCGAAGCTTTGGTGCCCGAATCTTACAAGCTCTTGGATTTCTAGTCTTACTCAAGATACTCCAGCTTTGTCCAAGGAGTTTTGAGCCATCCACGACCTGCTACACACCCCAAACTGCGAGATACATTAAGTGTAAGCTCATGTAGCCGGTTTTTAGTCGTTTCTTGTATTTGCCTTCACTTTCATTCAAAACCTCACCATTCTTATATCTAACAGAAACTTGCTACCACAACTCCGTCCTTGAAGAGCTTTTCACGTCCTTGAAGGTACCATACTTGTAAGCATGTCATTCTATAGGTGTAACATGGTTTACACCTAGAAAACCCTTTTTTCGGGTGCTTTTACACCATCCAACTTGCACAACTTATAACCCTTCTAAACTTATCACGTAACCTGCTTAAAATGGGATTTCTAATCTCCTAATAACCTGCTTTCAAGTTACAAAAGGGTTGGTTAAGGTTTAATCATGAGTTATGGCATTTAACACAAGTATAATGGATGAGAATGGTGTAACACTATTGTTTCCATCGTGTTCTTACTTGGGTTGATGAACCTGTGAGGTTAACATAGTATTTCAGTAAGTTATGGATGATTTTGGGTATGTGATGAGATGTTAAAGGCTGAAAATATAAATGTCTTAGACTTTTAAGCTATTTGGACATATTCGGGGACCTGAAAAGTGGTAAAAACACCTTTAAAACAATAAAACATGGATTATAACCATCTTAAAAAGTATTCCAGGCTCTAAAAGGGTTAACAAAGTATTTGGGTCGGATTTGTTGATTAAATGGTCAAAGAATAAATTAAATGGATTTTTTAGTGAAAAACGGGGTTTAACCGGGTAACGTTTGGAAGATAATTTTAAAAATGAGGGTATAACTCCAAAATCCATGGAAACCATTTTATTTCAGTAAGTTATGTACTATAATATCTAAAAGAGATGAAAATTTGGTCAAACCAACTTTTAACGGGTCAAATCCCGTTAAAAATGCGTTTAAACGGGTAAAACTTAAAAGGTAGACTTTCACCTAAAAGGAGCTCGAAAATGCATTTCTAACAGATTAAAAACCTTATATAAAGTCATTAAAATGATATTTAATGAATCTAAGACCGTTAAATTAGAAATCAACACTTAACCGATAAAAACCTTCGGTTTTACCGTAACCGGTAACGAGAAACATGAAGATTTAAAAACCGGACTTAAATTCTGAAATATTGGTAGAAACTTACTTAAAAATCAATTACCTAACTCTATGAAACTAATATTTGTGAATAAAAGAAATTTAATACCAGAAATCAAACTTTGGGGTAGAAATTGTAAATTTTGAAACTTGGAGGACTAAACTGTAAATTTTTGGCAAACTTCTATAAACCGACTCCTTGAACCAAGAATCACTTAAAAGACTCAAACTAACTTATATAAGTGATTTAGCATAGCAAATCATGTATTCTTTCCAAAGAAACCCCAACTTTCTATAAAAGAAAACTTTTTACACAAGGACTTAGTAATTCAAATGCTAATAAGCTTTAAACCGCATGACACACCTTGTGCTTCTCCATGACCCTAGAATTAGTGGATTAACTCTTAAATCTTAATGGTTAGGATGCTAGACTTGAGACTTTTCCCGGCACACGAAGAGACCTTTTGCTTGAATTCTAAAGTGAGTTCAAGTGTTCCCTTTTTACTACTTTTGTGCTATATTATGATGCTATATGTTGTGGTAATGTTGAGACCTGCTAATACTTGTATCACACTCATTATTTCTTTTGTGAACCGCTTGTTTATATGGGTAGATCTACTTGGGGAATCCCCAACACACAGTGCCTTCCGTGATGAACGAAAGGGTACCAAAGTGAGATCATGTGGGGTCGTTTGTGGCATGTAACAATTTTTTTATAAGATACTATGGTGGACCATCTGGCAGGTACGGTCCACTGGTTTGAGGCTCAGTTCTCCCCACGGGGATTTAACCGGTAACTTAATTTTTGAAGAGGCTAACCGGGGCTGAGTGCAGGGTTGATTGTGATCCCCACAACAATGATACTTTGACTTTTAAATAAGTGTGGATTCTAATAAATCCTTGTTTTTAAACTTTAAGCACTTGAATTCACCAAATTTGTAGTTGACACAATTTATTTTTAGCATGTTTTAGGTAATCCATGAGTGGAGTCTAACTGTGTAGAAGACTTTCACCTAGCACTGTGACCATGGCATTGGCTTGTCCTTGTTTTGAAACATCTAAACAAATTTAGTTATTGTTATTTATACATTCATGTCCTTATGTTGGATGTATAATATGATTTGAGGGCTAGATCTGTTTCTAGCCCGGGATTATTTTTAAACTTGCAATGCCATGTGATGTTCTCCCCCTTTGTGCTCTTATGATGGTTTGTTGCCGCTGCCATATGTTGTTGCTAGTCTGTGACGTCCCACCCTACCTGGGCCCGGGGTGTGACATTCGAACATTACTACTTTAAAAATCCATTATATCAACGTAAATGACAACTATCGACCCACAGATTCCTTATTCGATATCAAGAGAAGGAACCGAGGTGCAAAGGACGAAAGAACTACTCTTGATTCATTAGAATAGAAGAAAGAATCAAATTATAGTGGAAACGAAACTGATCAAAAATAAAACGACCACTTAAATTGGATTTACTCGTATTTTTACCAAAATTGTGCAAATATAGATCGGTATATCAATTTATTCACAAAAGCATAAGTATATAAATGGGAATGGAACTAGTTATTCAAAAACATAAAACAACACTAGTTGACGTATGGATTGCGCTTTCCTTTGGTAACAACCTCAAATGCTATGGAGTTTAGATTCTCAAGCCTTCTAAGCACACTCCCAAACTAATCTAATCAAATCAGATTATTATGCTCATTAGATTTACACTAATCGATCACACACGAAACACAGGATCTATTGTTTAATCGAAACCAAATTCAAACAAGACACCACACAATGACCCTTAAAATCAAACCACTTCAGCCCAAAACTTATCCACAACACTCCCCAAACTACTTCGAACATTACTACTTTAAAAATCCATTAAATCAAAGTAAATGACAACTATCGACCCATAGAATCTTTGTTCGACATCAAAAGAAGGAACCGAGGTGCCAAGGACGAAAGAACTACTCTTAATTCACTAGAAAAAAAGAAAAATCAAATTAGAGTGGAAACGAAACTAATCAAACATAAAACGAGAATCGTAAAGTGGGATTAATGAAAAAGAAGACAAATCAAGTTAACACGACCACATAAATTAGATTTACTCGTATTTAAACCAAAATTATGCAACTACATATCGTTATATTAGTGTATTCACAAAAGCTTAACTAAATAAATGGGAAATGAACTAGTTATACAAAAACATTAAACAACACTAGTCACGTATTGATTGTTTTTTCTTTTTGAAACAACCTCAAAAACTATGGATTTTTTATTCTCAAGCCATTTAAACACACTCCCAAACTAGTCTAATCAAATCTGATAATAATCTTCATTAGAATTACACTAATCGATCACACATGAAACACATGATCTATTGCATAATCGAAACCAAATCCGAAAACGACAGCACACGAATGACCCTTAAAATCAATCCACTTTAGCCCAAAACTTATCCAAAACACTCCACATCCCCCTTCGAACATTACTACTGTAAAAATCCATTAAATTAATGCAAATGACAACTATCGACCCACAAAATCTTTGTTCAACATCAAAACAAGGAACCGAGATGCAAGGACCTAAGAACTACTCTTAATTCACTAGAAAAGAAGAAAGAATCAAATTATAGTGGAAATAAAACTAGTTATACAAAAAGATTAAAGAACACTAGGTCACGTATGGATTGATTTTTCCTTTGGTAACAACCTCAAATGCTATGGATTTCTGATTCTCAAGCCTTCTAAACACACTCCCAAACTAATCTAATCTAATATGATTATAATCTTCATTAGAATTACACTAGTCGTGCATACGGGAAACATAGGATCTATTGTTTAATCGAAACCAAATCCGAACGCGACACCTCACGAATAACCCTTAAAATCAATCCACTTCTATCAAAAACTTATCCACAACACTCCACAACCAACTTCGAAAATTATTGCTGAACATTATTGATATAAAAATCCATTAAATCAAAGTAAATGACAACTATCGATCCACAGAATCCTTGTTTAACATCAAGAGAAGGAACCGAGGTGGAAAGGACCAATGAACTACTCCTAATTCACTAGAAAATAAGAAAGAATCAAATTATAGTGGAAACAAAACTAATCAGACAAAAACGAGAAACGTATAGTGGGATTAATGAAAAAGAAGACAAATCAAGTTAACACGATCACTTAAATAAGATTTACTCGTATTTTAACCAAAATTGAGCAACTATAGATCGGTATATCAGTGTGTTCACAAAAGCTTAACAAAATACATGGGAAAGAAACTAGTTATATAAAAACTTTAAACAACAATAGTTCCAGTATTGATTGCATTTTCTTTTGGTAACAACCTCAAATACTATGGAATTTTGATTCTCAAGCCTTCTAAGCACACTCTCAAACTAAACTAATCATATATGATTATAATGCTCGTTAGATTTATACTAATCAATGACACATGAAACACAAGATCTATTGTTTAATCAAAACCAAATCCAAAAACGACACCACACGAATGACCCTTAAAATCAATCCACTTCAGCCCAAAACATTTCCACAACACTGCACATTCGAACATTACTACTTTAAAAATCCATTAAATCAATGTATTTGACAACTATCGACCCACAGAATCTTTGTACATTAGTGAGATGAGTTGCATATTTCACTCATTAATAAAGTCTGACATGATCAGATATGCTGTGTAGACAATATCATGCTAATATACTTAAAAAGTAAATTCTTGTGATTACACTAAATCTTTATATTTGTGTGTATTCATCTGAGTATTGTTGAGATGTTTTGGCTTATCAGATTGATTGCTTGTTAAGTTACACCACTCACACCTGATGGTGATGTGATTAATCATGAGATTTGTTACAAGCATCATATCACTTCTTTGTTATGAGTCATCATAGACCTGAAGTGCTGAGATATCCTTTGTTGTAAGTCATTATAGACCTGTATTTTCTCTTTGATGCAAAAGATGCTAATGTGCACAATCTATTCAAATGGATAGATAGAGCTGATCAAATGGTTATCCATGATCATTCTCTATTCATTTAAGTAACATGAGCTCTGGTTATACATATGGTTCAGGTAAAAGTTGAGTATGTGTTCTTTCTTGCACATCTTGATGATAGTTGAGCTCTCTAAGTCTCTGTATGATCTACATCATGTCATATCTAAAATAATACCCTCATCAATCCAAGAATTGAAAAACTAAGTGAGTTGATATTTGTCAAAAACACTCATTTTCTGTCCTTAGATCTTGTGTCTCCTTTGCTGTGATATCACTGACCTGGAACACACTTGATCAGGATTTATTCACTATCTATGACTATTCACAATTTTTTTTAATTTTAATGTGTTGATCTTCATTGATATGATTTCACTGCAGACATGAATTTTTTGTTTATACTAGATTTTGATTCTGATTTCATTTTGATTTTATGCATTTTTTATGTGTGTGAAGGCAATATAACAATGAGATGTGTGATCTTATTATGTTACCTTAGGAAACTTATAAGTTTTCCAAACTTAGTAATAAATGGAAGAGTTTTTTTCTTAGAAAATCAAAATAAAATGTTGAAATGAAAGGATGATGCTATATGTTCAAAGTGTATGTGAGTTTGATAATGTAACTTTTGAAAATGATGATATGAACCTATATAAATTTGCAATTTGAAATGTTTCTTGCAAAAGTTGAAAAATAGATATTTGATTATGTTTTGAGATTAAAATGAAGGGAAAGATAAACTTTAAAATGTTAATCAACAAGTGAAGAATTAAAAATGTTAAAAATCAAATTTGAGTGTGCAAAATGTAAAAAGATCAAATTTGAGGGTCTAAAATGTAAATTTTGAGAAATTCAAAAGTTATGCTTAAAATGTTTAAATATTAGTATGAAATATTACTAATATGTTTAAACAGTGTGCAGGTGAAGAATTTTGAAAAACACAAGTGTATAACTCATGAAAATCAACTCAAAGTCAACTCATGCGCCTAAATAGTGTTCATACGTCTAAATAGGAGCATGGTGAACTTTCAGGAATTTATACAAGTGTTTGGGTGTTTTTCATATTTCCATGCGCCTAAACAGTTGCAATAAGTCCATGAGTTTAACCAAGTGTTTGGGCGTTTTACACTAACTCATGCGCCTAAACAGTTGTAATGAGTCTGATTTTAACAAAGTATTGGACGTTTTTACATGTCTCATGCGTCTACACAGTGCTAAAATGTTTCAAGAGTAAAGTGTTAGATGTTTTAGGAACTTCATGCGGCTGAACAGTGCAAATGCGACTGAACAGTGCAAAAGCGCCTAAACAGTGCTTATGAGTCTATACAGTGCTCATACGACTGAATAGTTCTCATGCGTCTGAGTCCAAACGCATAAACAATGCTCATGCATCTCATTATTTTGTGAATTTTAGGGTTTCATACGTACAAACAGTGCTCATGCGTCTAAAATTTCACTTAATATATATTGAACACTTACACTTGTTTCTCATTCACACTCAAAATTCTCCAAACACAACTCTCTGAACTATCGACGCTGATCTTCATCGAACTCTCTGATTTTCATTGTTTGAAGCAAATTTGTGTTGATTGTTAGATATTATTTGAGTTTATAAACGTAATTTTGTGATTCAAATCAGTAGATTTTGGTTAAAACATGTCGATTGGCATAGTAGTTTGACTGCTATTTGGGCGTTCAAACACTATAACATTCAAAGTTTAACTAATAAAATCTTAACCATATCTAAAATTGATTTTGGATTGTTGATGTATATCAAATTTCGAGCAATTTGATATATTGTTTGTGGACTGAAATTGAAAATGATTTTGATAAGAGATTGCAAAGTCGGTTCTTCAAAGGAAGAAGAAGAAGATCAACAGACAGATTCAATTTTTTGAATAAAAAAAATTAACAAAAAGTAGGTAAATCAGAATACAAATAAATTGACTGATAAAATGATAGATTCAAAATGAATAAATTTTAAGATTTCACAAATTTAAATTCATAAATCAAAAGTCAAAATCATATATCAAAATTAAATTCAAAATTGCAATTTCATATAAAAAATTGAAAGTCATTAATCAAAATTTTATGTTCTAATATTCTTTATCTCTATATTTTTGCAGATGGCAGCTTTGATATTTGAGCCTAAACATAATGTTGCTGCATTTCTGGATGAGGAAAATAGAGAAGCAGTTGGATATGAAGAAATGATAAGATTTCTGCTTAGATCAAAATATGTGTATGCTATGTGTGCAAGACCTATGATTAATGCAAGATTAATCAAAAGATTTTGGAGAACTGTTGAAATAGAAAGAGATGAAGAAGGAAATAAAGTTGTAAGAGCTTTCATTACATCTGATAGAATGCTTGAAGTGTCTGAACAAGCAATCAGAACAGCTCTTAAACTTGGTGAAAATGACCCAGAAGACTTATCTGAGTATACTTTTAATGAATGTAGAGATGTTTTTGTACAAATTGGTCATCCTAATCACTTTCCAAAGAAACAATTCTTCAGAGCTAGAGTGTACAAACATAGAAAACTATTGTGTTATATATTTCAACATTGCATGTCTAAAAGAAGTGCTGGTTGGGATTCATTCCCTGTAGACATTGCATCTCCTATTATTGCTTTAGCCACAAATAGAAGATTTAACATGGCTAAGTGGATATTGAATGGATTCATTTTCAATCTTGAAAGAGGAAAGAGAAATAAATACTTAATGTATCCTAGATTTCTCCAACTGCTCATAAATGAAGAGATCCAGACTTATATGTTGAAGGAGTTGAAGGTGATAAATTGCAATTGGAGCACATGTCTAAATTTGTTTATAAAAGACTGGCTATGATCACTGGTGCTCAAAACATTCCTTTGTTTGATTATATATGGAATGTAGCTAAGGATGAAGTAGATATCAATCAACTACACTACCATTTATCTGAAGATGAACCAATAGATCCAAATGATCTTATTGAGGATGTTGTAGATGATGTGATTGATGAAGATGATAAAGAAAGTGAGGATGAAGCTTCTAAAAGCTCATCAGATGATGATGATGATGATAATAACGATGATGATGGTAATGATGGTGCAACTGAAGCACATCAAGAAGCTACTGATGAAAGGAATGATGTATATAATGTAAATGAAACTCAGAACTTAAATGAAGAAACTACTGATGTTGATATTCATGATGATTATGTTTATGATGGTCAAGAAGATGAACTAGTTATTGTTGCTCATGAAGAAGATTCACAAAATCAAACTTTTGATT
>BJCM01066229.1:0-14452 GCA_018326385.1 Flaveria bidentis | reverse complement strand
AACAAACTCTTAACTAGAGACACACTCCACCTCTCTTTCTCTCTCTTTCTCTCTCTCTCTCTCTCTCTCTCATACATGCAAGACCTAAAAAAGGGAAGAGCTCTCTCCATTTTTTGTAGAAAACTCACGGCTGGAATAGGGTTCCAGCAGCCCTTCTTGGTTCATTTTGGTGTAGATATCCTAGCAAACAAAGTCTTTGCTCGATGCTTGTGGGTATGGAAGCTTGAGGACACCTTTCCTTGGTGTTTTGGTTATTCAAGAACATCATCATCTTCATCCAATCACACATTTTTGGCAGCTCCTAAAAGGTAGTTTCATGATGTTGTGTTTGGTTAATATTTCTTCTCGATAGCTAGTTCATACACATATATTTGATCCTATGTTCTTGGGTTTGTTGATGTTAAGTTATATGCCTTAATTTTCAGTTTACAAAACATAATATTGAGGTTTGTTTCCGCTGCGTTTTTCATATTTAAATGGTTAAACAACTTTGATAATGTGTCTAACAAACCCATCAATTTACATGCCTCACGCTAAAACTCCTCACGTGAAGGGTGTGATAGATTGGTATCAGAGCCATTGGTTATAGGGAACAAGATCACATACAAACTTTTGTATAACCACACACAGTTAGTTAGTTAATCGGATGCTTATCCCTTACTGTATACTCATTGGCATGGACATCGCGTACACTGCAATATGACATCATTATCATCCTCATCCCCAGTATGACACGCGTTACGAAAGGTGAGGTCCTACTATCCCTTCGTCGTCTATGGGTTCTAGTTCTCAACTCCCTGTGTTTCTCCCTGATATATATCCTCCAGGTGAGCCTATTATTGATCAGGACATGTCTGTTCTTGAGAACTAAGCATGGTCACTCATCAAGAATCTTGAAAAGGAGTTGTTCCCTTCTCGATCCTTGCTGGAAGAGATTCCGTATTACTCCCTCTACCTTGTAACCCCCGTAAGGATATCGCTGTTGTGGTGGTCTCACATGATAGACTGCGCCAAAATGTCAAGGAGAAATTTGAAAGGTTGGACGCGCGATGCAAGTACACCAGCAAGGTGTACACTCGTGGTTTGATCTACATGGATGTTAGGACGGACAGACAAGAGAGACTCGGATAATGCATGGACAGGTTGTGAAGAATTCATTATTTTTTATTATTTATAATACCTAAATGAGATTAATATGTTGGATGTAACTCTATGACATATTTGTGAATTTAAAGTGTAAAATGGATGGATGATGTAGAAGGCATGGAAGAGGCCAATGACGTGGTGCAGGTGCTGTGAATATGACCTCAGTAGAGTTAACATATTTCATTAATGAACATGTGCAGGCATCGGTAAATGCTCAAGATTCTTAGCTTGGAGGTAAATGATGACCTTGGTCTTCAATTACACGAATATTTCATTAGTCGGTTTATCAATTTATTTGACTAAACATTCGGAGTTATTAATTCCAGATTGCTAACATGCACATACAAATCGTTCATAGATTGTAAGCCCTATACATATAGTGGAGCTGAAAGAGCTACGAGATTGGTTAGATGGTTTGAGAAGATCGAATCGGTCTTCGCGAAGTAGAATTGTTTGTCGGCAAACCAAGTGAAGTTGCCACTAGAACACTATCAAGTAGGCAATCCGGTTTGCTCATAAGGTAATGGCCCGACAACAATCCCAAGTGGGATATATCTTGCAACAAGGGCTCGTCGTCAAACAATTAACCTTGACATCAGCAATAGAGAAAGTTCGACAACAACCGGAACTTCAACCAATCGTCAAAAACAATCGCAAATGGGATAGATCTTACAACAAGGGCTCTTCGTCAAACAATTAACATCGACATCAGCAATAGAGAATGTTCGACAACAACCGGAACTTCAACCAATCATCCTCATAAAATCAAGGACAAAGTGGATACTAGAAATTAACACCACACCAGTAGGTGTGACAATTTCTGATGCCAACGTTGTGGGAAAGGAGGGCACGTAATAAATCCAAGTACACCTTAGAATTAACTGATGGTAAGCAAATTCATGTTACACACATCTTTAAGGGTTGCAAGATAGAATTGGGTGGTCATGCGTTTGACATTGATCTTATGCCTATTACGCTTGGGAGTTTTGACGTCGTTGTGGGCATGGATTGGCTATCCGAGAAGTAGGCGGAAGTCATTTGTGGTGATAAAATAATGTGTATTCCCCTCTTGGGTGGATAAATACTTTCGGTGAAGGACGAGAATAATGATGTGTTGATAGGCATCATAACGTTTTTAAAAGCGCAGAAGTGGCTATGCAAAGGTCTTCGGTATCTTAGGTACTTGTCATTAGAATGAAGCTTGGTAACAATTTCTAAAAGAACTTGAGGGCAATATACATTGTTCTTGAAAATCATATACTTGTGTTCTTGCTGTGTCTTTAAATGTGTTTATTGTTTTACTTTAAGACGGCTCTCTATTTAATCTGTTTAAGTGTTCTAGTCTTTCCAACCTTGTGAATCTGTTACATTGACATCTTTCACATGTCCTACAAACTTACCTTAGAATCAGATAGTACAATTATCATACCATAGGCAACTGGTAGTGTTACCACAAGGTAGATCTGGCTTCTAACTACCCTCGTTGACATTGATATCGTTTATCCAAGTCCTGGTTGCCAAGAAGGATAGTAGTCAGCCACCACCATCTAGCATTTCAGTTCCATTGTCAATTTCACACAACAACTATCATCTTCATGATAAGTATATGGAACCATCACCACCACCACACCTCCAAGCCAACATAACCTTTATCCCCTGCCACTATAGTTGTGGTTGTGACTACTAACCCAACATCACTATCACCATACTCATGAATCATAATTACAAACCACCACCTCCATTGCCATCTGGTCAAATCAGGACGAAATAAGGTTCTAATGGGTGAAACCAAAGGTCAAGATAAAGGAAAGTGTGGTCAGTTGCAACCCTTTGTAGAGCCACCAGGTGGGGTGGCAAGAGTTTATAACTACGGAGCCACCAGGACGAAATATGTATGCAAATTATTCATTTCATTAATTTATAATACTGGTTATTGGTATTTATTACTTTAGCGTTTACTTTCTATTATTTATAATATAAATATTATATTAGTTATATTATATTTATTACATTTGGTAATATGAATGATATGTTATGTACACATTATAATATTATATTATAATTATTGTTGGTGGTAGTCTATCTAATTTGGGTCATCGTTTAACCACGCACATTCAACATATAATTCTTGAGGTCATGTGCCAAATATTATCATATGATTAATGAAATTCCTTGTTGTTTCTCTACGAAATACTCATTTATCGAGGTAACTTTTTTGTATGTCCAATGAATACTTTAAGTCCGGTCACCCGACTAAACCCATTGCTACTCACGAAAAAACAAAGAAAGCACTGGTGACCAAACCCACCCTCCATCCTAAAAGAAGCCGACCACCCAAAGACCCACTATGGTAAAACCCTGAGCCTACTTGGAGCATATTGCATCAAGTGAGACTCAAACTCACGAGCTTCAATTTAGAAAGCCATGGGGTGTCTCCTCCCAAACCAATTGATCCAGGGCTCCATGACATTTGTCAAGATAATTGTTAATAATAACTATCATTATTTTACTAATTATAATAAATGCTTTGTATCGTATTCTTGATCAAAGCCTTTATTAGAACTAGTTATGTTTGATCTACTTTTATAAAAGCACATGTTCAAAACTTAATAGTGAGCCTTATGTCATATAAATATAATACTATAACTATTGAGAAGTGTCAAGGTGAAATTTGATTTGATCGAATATAATGGTTGTTGCTATTGAATCATGCAGCGGAAGCACTATAATCAATAATCAAACTGACACATGAAATGTAGATAAAAATTATTTTATATGTACTAAAATGTTTCAAAATACACAAAGTTTTATAGAAGGATTACTAGGGTTACAAAATCTGAGTGCTAACTTTCTATTTATGGGCCTTACATATGGTCTGTATTATTAACTATACTACCCTGCCTAATTCTATTACATTAGAACATTATAAGTCAAAAGGTATAAACAAATACTCTTCAGATTTGTTGGTCTTTGTCCGCATTGACTTATACAAATGTACAAGATGTTGGCCATATTAGATGACTTAGATCGGCTACATTGGTTTTTGTAAATCCGTATAGATTCAATGCTGATGACCAATGACTTAGCCGCATCTCTTGTTTTTTTTTCCGCATTGACTCGAATTTGCGTCATCATATTTTTTCTTCATTCGTATCAAGTAGAACTCATTCATAATTGTTTAATACTCAATTTCTTTCATCAACATTCTTTATCTGCATTCCATTAACACTTGTAATGTTTTGTCCTAAAGAACAACTAACCAACCATCACTTGAATTGTCATGATTGAAAATTTCATGGTAGAACAATACCCCCTCAAGGATTATGCAGCCTGCGTACTTCAAGAATTGGATGATGGCAGTGGTTATGAATATAGTGAATGGCTTATGAACACATAGTGAATGTAGCACAAATCTTGCAATCTCACTTTATAAGCACCAAGCAAGTGAATGCCATGTCCTCCTTTGCGTTCCCATCTACTCCTGATTATAAGTTATTACTTAGTTGAAAAAATCTATGAAGTTGCTTAGAGATAGATTCCCCCTTGACATGAAGGAAGCTCTCATATTGCGTAACCAACTTGTCTTTGTTAATTTCTTTGATTTCCTCACTGCCTTCACACATGATGTGTAGTGCTTTTTAAAAACATTTTGGTTGTGCTCTTTTTTGAAGTCTTTTAAGCACATCCATTTGAAGGACAATGGTGATATTGGAGTAAGCCTTCATGTCAACTTTAATCTTCTTGATATATCCAACTTCTAACTACATGTCTTTTAGAGGAATCCTTACATTCTTGTAGAACTCATCTATATTAGTTCAATATTTACATTGTTTCTTTAACAACATTCTTTATATACATACCATCAACACTTGTAATGTTTTTTCATACAAAACAACTGACCAACCATCACTTGAATTGACACGCTTGATCCTTTAAGTGTCCAACAAGAAGTTTATATCAGATCCTAGTTTTAGGGTTGTCACACCTTTGGATATGGAGTGCTTCATCCTCGACATTGGCGGAAGGGTCACACCAACTATAATGGTTTCAAACAAACTAAGACAAAACAGAGAAAAATCCATCCTTCCATTCATTAGGGTTGGTGTAACACGGAATCTTATCACAACAACGAATGATGACGGGAGCACAATGGCAATGGAATGTGAATCAGTTACCTCCATTTGCAAGTGATAGAGTCCTCGGAATATGAATCATGTTGACAGACCACCATTATGACAAAAAATTTTAAAATATGCAATTCAAAAGATCCTTAAGGCATGAATTTGTGAAAAAACTCAAGTGCAACTAGGACATTTAATGGTTAATAATTGCAATAACATCAACAGAAGTGGTTGTTGTTCGTACGTAGTAATTAGTCGCCATTCAACCAAGACAAGTATATGTATAAAAAAAGAGATGAAAAGAAGAAATAGGTAGGGACTATCAAAGAAGAGTCCATTATCCTTATCCTAAAGAACACAAACAACAAATGAGGGGACTTGAGGTAATGACTCCTCAAACAAGCCTATTTTAACTTTTAATGGGCTTTCAAACACGCTCAAAAACTTCTAAGGAACAAGTCTCATCTAGAGGGGGAATACCCACATGGAAGGGATACCCACCATGTATTCTCGTCCCGCTCAAAACCGTCACATGGTGCATCCATGCATTAATGAGGAGAGAAGCAACGCCTCTCAACATTAATAGGACACATACCATGATCTAAAAATATAAATTAGAATCATAAAGAACGGTCCTTGAAAAAGATAGAGTCAATTTATTGCCCCCAATGAAAACTATGATGTTGTAGGAAGTAAGGAAGGTATTAGGAAGTAAGAAGGTTTTTTTCTTCTCAATCACCATTAGAAGAGCTTCAATGAATGCTCTTTAAAGAGTTTCATAAATTCATCTTTAATAAAAATACCTATCAAGACTATATTAAAAGTTTTATATATTTATCTTTAATATAAATACTTATGCTTATACTTGAGATTGGTCACAAGAACACCCTAGGGTGATCGTGTGGGGAATAATGGTTGTTTCTTGTGTCGAGAACATATTAAATATACTCTTTAAGATTATTCAGTGAAGCATTTACTCCAATATGAAGAGGACGGAGATTTTGGCTTTGACGCCGTGTATGCAAATAGCAAAACCAAGAGTGGCAAGACTAGAAAGACATTGCCTAGAACGATAGTCCTATGTCTTTTGTTTTAGATGTTATGGACCATTTTTTTAAAATAACAACATTACGTCCAACATTGTAAATATTAACTTAACAACAAAACATTTATGTGTATATGTATCATTTATATATGTTTGCTTTAGATGTTGGTAATATTAGACGTTTAAAAGATAATACTACTAGTTTAATTAAACTACTTACTTTGATTCATTTATAAATTTTGAAGTACTTCCTCTTGACAAATCCTTTCCACTACACTTCAACTGAAAAAGACTTAAAGAAATTTAAAGAAATAACTTGTCTTATAAGAAAAACAATGACTTGTCTTATACAAATATTCGATGTCTAAATTATATATAATAAATATTCTTAATACATATTATAAAATATAAACGTTTGACTTACGAAAACTATAATTTAACATTATACCTTCTTATTTTAAAAATTCAACATTACATAACTTTGTTTCAACTTTTTCTTGAAGTGATTGTTGGATCGGTTTGGTTTAGATTAATAAGAATTTATTCTTTTAACAGTAGATAATAAAAGTGGGATCTAAGTTAACAAAACTATCAAAACACTAATACTTTGAAGAAATGTAAATGCATAAGTTTTTTTTCAAAGTATTCACTTAATTAAACGTTTTAGTACTAATGAAAAAATCGGCAGATAAAACCAAGTGGCTTAAAAAGCTTGCCTCTACTATACAAGTGTGAGGACTTTTATACTATAAAATCTAAAAAATAAGAATAAACTATTACATGTTTAGATTCTACAAAAAAATAGATAATCTGTGTAGCAGAGTTGGCAGCTTTAGTACTTGTTGTCTCTAATAGGTGAAACACAGTAGCCGTCGACAAAGACAATCTTGTTTTGAATTGTAATTGATCAGCACATCATGGAGTTTACTACAGATCAGTAGAAGCTGATCAACAACTTATCGATAAAATGCTAATCGGCAGTTGCTCAACATATGCTCATCACAATAGATACTAACAGTATGTTTGTAGGTTTAGAAGGTGTGAACACTAAGCACGTTCCTGATGACTATAATTATGGACCGACTAGCGGGCTTGGATGCACTAGTCTTAGTACACCTGAATCTCAGTATTTTGTGTTACATCATAAATCTAGTTTATATTTTTGTAAAGCCCCGTTTCCGGGACGCTCACAGCTAGTCAATTATCGCACATAAAACATATATTTACATTAACTTTAATAAAACATTGCAACAGAAACATTTAAACAACCATTTCATTATAAACACTTTTGCAAAATAATACAATGTTCATTACAAAATACCGTTCGTTCGCATTACAATGAAAACACGTAATCGTATCATAAAATGGATGCCATCCAAATTGAGCCATGTAGCCGCCTCGTGCCATCCTCAGCAACAATTACCTACCAACTGGAAACACATAAAAGTCAGCGTTGCTGAGTGAGTTCTAGTTTTACTAAAAAGCCATTATATTACGTTTCATTCGTTAAAATATTTTCTTTACTATCGCACATGATCACACATCATACGTACATTAAGGTAATAATTATTATCTTTATCATCATTCATTTCGTACATTTCGCATGTTTCACACGTTTCACACATTTAGTACTTATCGCACATTTCGTACATTTATTATCTTTTCACTTCTATCTAGGTCATGCCATGTACTTAATCCCCCTCTAGAGCACAAAGCTATATCATTTAGGGTTAAGTGACAAGGACCACATATCGCACATATGGAGTAATCACATAGACTAACTCCCCCTATGTGTGAACCCTTAAGGGTTAGCCAAGATCGCACACTGTAAACACACAGTTGAGCTAACAACTCTCAATGAATTGTGAACCTCCTTTCTTTTGCTTGCAAAAAAGTTCATTTGTTTATTATGTTCCACTTTCATTATCTTAAACCTTTCACTTTGTTAAGATAATACTTTATGTTTATTATCATAATCACACCACGTAAAGTCACATCATCATATGTAATAAGGAACATATCATACATAACATACATAAGCATCATCATCATGCATAGGCATCAATCATACATCATCATCAATCACCCATCATACATCACCCATCACATCATCCCTGACTTCAAAAAGTCAACTTACATTACACCCGGGAACCTCCCAAGTCAAAGCATACATTTTACATTTTCCTCAAAATTCAGAAAAATATTCTAAGTCTTAGGCGTATGGGAACTATTTGGGTGCATGGCCTTTCAAGTGCATGGGGAGAACTTAGGCAAATGGGGAACTTCCAGGCGCATGGGCATTATTGGGGCGCATGGGCACTATTGGGGCGCATGGGAAACATTTAGTCATTTTGGGTAAATTCTAGGTGCATGGGCACTATGCAGGTGCATGAGTGCCTAGACGCACGGGCCTTCTAGGCGTCTAGACACTTAGTCAATTTTAACCTAATTCTAGGCGCATGAACCCTATTTGGGCGCATGAACTTTGGGCACATGGGGACACTTAGACAAGTTTTACCGTTGGGCGCATGGATAGCCAACACTTACAATCAATCATCATAATTTGTCCCAATCATCAAACTAACATGTTCTACCTTTATATCTTACATTTTAAGCATAAAAAAAGAACATAGCATCATCATAACATCATAAACATACCTAAAATCACACCCTACCTACAAACATACACACACAACATACGGGTGAAATGCCCATTTTTATAAAAACGTTCACACATGTATTCCCAGCCCAAAATCATATAAAATCAGTAAAAAGGGGGTTCTACAACTCACCTTTGACAACTTTCGGATGAACTTCTTCCAAAACCCTAATGCAAATGAGTTTTACCACCTAGAAACCCACCAAACACACATAACCAAACACACAAACACGAATAAGCATGCAACTGAGGCTACGGTCAGTTAAGAACATCATAAACTCATGAAATCTTACCTTGAATTTGATCTTTTCTAGTTCTTCTCTCTAAAACCGGAGATTTTAGCTTCTGCTCTTCTTTCTCTCTCACTAAACATTCGAATGAAATGATGTGTGAAGAGAGTGTGGGCGGCCATGCCACCTTTATCACAAACTTTTAAAAGTTTTGTCCTTTTGACACTTTTAACACTTTTAACCCCTTAACTTGGGTTTTATTATGTTTCCTTCTTTTTTTCTTCTCTTTATTCTTTCTTTCTTGTCCTTTAAAATAACCGGGTGTTACAATTCTGTCATTGTTACAAGACAATTTGTAACAAACACTATCTCACCATATCCTATCTTTTACCCTTACTAATATTTCTTTATCCAATGAAAGGGTAATACCATCATCCGAGGAAAGTACAAGTGGTACAAGTACCACATCTTTTACCCTTAGTCAATGCTCATCCGCATTAACTGTTCATCCGCATTTCTTTCCATCTGCATTTCCCATACTTAGTAAATGTTCATCTGCATTGATTGTTCATCTGCATTTCTTTCCATCCGCATTTCCCGTACCTAATCAATGTTCATCCGCATTGACTTTCATCCCCATTGATGGTTCATCCGCATTTCTTTCCATCCGCATTGACTTACTTAGTGATCAATGCCCATCCGCATTACTATTCATCCGCATTTCTTTTAAAAACTCAGGCAGATTCTAAACCTTAGACATCTAAGCCCTAAACATCAGACTTTAGTTCCCAAACACCATCTATCATGTTCTATGCTTAAAGCTTACATTCTAAGCCTTAGAAACACAATCATAATGTCATCAAATCATGAACACAGTCCAGAATCATACCAAAACATTATCATATACACATTTAAACGTACGAGTATAAAACCCAATTTTATAAAAATATATATATTCATGCATTTCCAGCCCCAAAATAAGTTAAAACATGTAAAAAAGGGATTCTAGAACTCACCTTTGCAGCTCTTGAGTATGGCTTCTTCCAGACTCAATTGCAATTTAGTTCAACCGCCTAGAAACCCACTAAAACACACATTCTAACATATACAAACATACATAAGCATACAACCGAGGACATGACCAGTCAAGAACATCATAAAACCATGAATTCTTACCTTGAACTCGAATTCTTTCTTGTTCTTCATTCAAAACCGAGAGTGTTCTGCTCTCTTTCCTTCTCTCTCTAAAAGTATCCAAGAATTTGTGTGTAGAGAGAGAGTGATGGGCGGCCATGCCACCTTTATCACCAACTTTTCAAAGATTTTGTCCTTTTTGTCAATTTTAACCCCTAGAATTGTGCTTTATTTCTTTTCCTTCTTTTTCTTCACTTTATTCTTCTTTCTTGACTTTAAAAATAACCGGGTGTTACAACCTAGTTTATGAGCTAAATGTAAATGTCTATCATGTCTTACATATTTGTAATGATTGGGTTCAATGAAATATAATATGTGGTTGATAATTATAATGTTAAATATTTCATATTATTATTGTGTTAAAATATAGTGAACTTACTATATAGGTTTGAGGTTCTTATGCATGGTTCTTAGTCAATAATGATTGAGAAATGTGTTCAACCTAGTTGGATGAGTCTTCATGCGAATGGACCATACTAATGGACCATACAGATGAATACATCATGCTTATGGACTAGTCGCAAAACTGAACCAGGAGACTGGATCAGTCACACGATTAAGACATAAGATTGACTTAGTCGCACGACTGAACCTTTAGTCGTGCATATGGATCAATCGCATGATTCATTCGCATGATTGAACCAAGCTAATGGTTTAGTCGTACGATTGGAAACCCATAACCTATAAATACCACTTAATTCGTGGAAAAACAGAAGAATTCAAAACACTTGATACTCTTACGAACCCTAGACGTGTAGAACGTCCAAGGAAGCCTGTTTAACTTCATAGATCATTCCTGATCGATCTCTATTCGTTCATAACGTTTAGTTTCAATCTTATATCGATCGGGTATTTTTTCTCACTGATTGGATCGCCAATCAAATAGGATTCCACACTATTTGATTAGGTATAAACTTAGAATTTATTGGTATTCCGTATGTACACGGTCCTAACAAACTTTGGTACAAGAGGGAACCTTTCATTGGTTTTCTTAGGTCATTTGGATGTCCTTGCACCATCTTGAATACCAAATATCAAATTGCTAAGTTCTCTGAGAAATCAAATAATGGACACTTATTGGATACTCTTCCCAAACTAAGGCTTATAGAGCATACAATATCAGAAGTAGAATAGTTGAAGAGTCAGCCAATGTGACTTTCAATGAGCACACTCCTAGTGTGAAAGGTTTTGGTCCTGATTGGCTATTTGATCTTGATTTAGTTACCAACTGTTTTAACAAATATTATGAGCATGTTTTAGGGTCTATAGATATATTACCTACAGGTGATCCTAATCCAAGATTTGAGCTGAGAAGACCTTCAAGCTACACATCTTAAGCTCTAGTGGTAACCAATCCTACAAATGAAGCTTCTACTAGCACATCAATGACACATCCTGCTGATGCTTCTAGAGTGCCTTCAAATTACAACTTAGAGGCACACAACTCAGAATAATTAGCTTCACATGTAGGAAAGCTTGGTGGAGGTGATAGTGACCAGGAACTTCTTGATGCTAATAACCGCTTCATTGATGACAACATGAATAATGTGACATAGTCATTGGATCAAGTTAATCTTGATAAGTGTGATGATATGGAACGTGAATCCTCACTGCCAGATCTGAATTTCACTAACTTAGATTAGTTTAAGCATCTTGCTGTGATCCCTCAGCTAAGGATCCATAAGTCTCACCCTTACACAAACATCATTGGGGAGATTGATATAAGGGTAAGAACAAGGGGACAAACCCATGATGCAAATGTTTGTCTTCATTCTTGTTTCTTGTCCCAGATAGAGCCAAAGAAAACCGATGAGGCTCTAAAGGATGGAAGTTAGGTTGAAGCTATGTAAGAGGAGTTGCTTCAATTCAAAAGGCAGAAGGTTTAGAACCTATGTCTTCTTCCTCATGGGAATACTACAATAGGAATCAAATGGTTGTTTAGAAATATGAAGGATGATAGAGGACTTGTCATCAAGAACAAGGCCAGACTAGTTGTTCAAGGATATACTCAAGAAGAAGGAATTGACTACATAGATATCTTTGCTCATGTAGCAAGACTTGAAGTTATTAAGATATTCCTAGCTTTTACTGCATCCAAGAGTGAATCATGAGAATGGGCCTAGTCGAACGAATGAATGTTAACTTAGTATCAATAGAGGGGATTTGGTCGCATTTGTAACACCCTTCAATCCCTCACCCTTCATACGCACGAACATAACGATACTCTGCCCAAATTTCATTTGATTTCTTTTACCGATTGATTGTGATACTAACTGTTACTCTCTTCATATACAGGTAATATGAGACCAAAATTGACAACAATGCATTGTTTAATCAAACCCTAAGACCAAAAACGTTCAAAACAAGAATTTTGAAAAACTCTTCAAAATAAACCACATAAATGGACATAATCGTTGATTTAAAGAACATTAGGTGTTATTTTGAGTTCCTACGAATCTAATGAGTCTAATCACAACATTTAGCATCAAGTTATTGACCAAGATTTGAATTTATAGTGTCGAACAAAGCTTTATGCGAATGGACGTGCTGATGAACTTCAATCGCTTGATTGAGCTGGGCGTATGGCTCAATCGCACGATTGAGCTGGGCGTGTGATTCAATCGCATGAATGAACCATGCGTATGAGTTTAGTCGTAAGAGTGACTCAACCGCATGGGATAGCATATGACTAAGCTCAGTCGTAGGCTCAATCGTACGACTAAGCTCAATCGTACGGCTAAGACTTAGTCGTATTGTCCATTCGCACGACTGAACAAAATGAACCAAGTTCTTTAAGAATCAAATGTCAACATTTAAACAAATCTAACGTATATGTGGCTTGTGTTACAGAAACATGGCTAACAGATGGACTATGAGCACCAAGCACAACATCTGTGCTCATCTTGATGCTACATCCCGGAATGCTTCTGAGTTTATTGGGATTATTGATTTTTTGCGCAAATCGAGGATCTTCAAGGCCATTTCTACACCATGCACACCGTATAGATCTATTCAGCAGGCTTTCTGGGAAAGTGTTGTAGTTGACAGGTCCGTTGAGCCCTATTGTATCTAGAGCTCTATCTTTGGACAAGAGATTGAGATTGGCGAAGAGGATCTGAGGAGGGTCTTGGATCTGGGTGATAACGGAGCCTACCCAACCAAGCTACATCCCCTGACTGTTCGGGGATGTTTTCTTCGGATCAAGTACGCGGGGACATCAATGTTGGTGTGCTCAACAAGAGCAACATTGCCCCCAGTTCAAGTACTTGGCCCATGTCATTCTAAAGTGAATAGCCTCAAGGAAAGGAGGCTTTGATGAGATGTTGGACCGAATCCAGAACGCATATGTCGCTCTGGTGCTAAACCATCTGTTCAGTTTCTCCCGCATGCTCTTCACATACATGGTAGAGAACATTGAAGCCAAGGGCAAGGAAGGCTTCTTTATGTACCCACAGATTTTACAAATGATCATTGATCATAAGCTTTCTTTGCTGCCAAAGGAGAGAGACGATGCGGTTACTCTCGAGGTGATGGATGATACAACTCTAGGTCGGATGAAGGTTTACCAGGGGAAGCAGGTGAAGCCCCCGGTGAGGAGATTGTTTGGGCATCTGGATCGAGACGAGTATGTGGCGCCCGCTCGCAAGAAGTGGCGTCAGGATGACAGCAATTCTGATACGGAGCTGATTGTATTACCCACTGACGAAGACGATGATGATGACAGTGAAGATGGTGGAGATATTGGCCCCATTCCATCTAGGTCCACTAACACTGCTACTTCATCTCCACCATCCACACATGGAGAAATAGAGAGGGCTTTTTTGTAGGATTCTTTATGCCCAAGACACATAGAACATTGATGTGGTTAGTACGTTATGATCCAAGTCGGGTCATACCCAATAACAAGCTTAACAAACACCAATATATGTTTATTTGTTGATGAGATCATACAAATAAATATTAACACCAATTTAGAAAATTGGTTTTCTAAAACTTTGCTTTTGTAAAAGAACAAACTTATATGGATAATTTGTTCATGAGATATTATTTGTTTGTT
>BJCM01066227.1:0-18671 GCA_018326385.1 Flaveria bidentis | reverse complement strand
TTAGACATCCCCACATTAAAAAAACAAAATTTTAAATTATTTTCATTAAGTGTTTAGAAAAAATTCAAAAGTATGTATATGGCTACACAATGTTTAATGAAAAAAATTCATTATTTTTTAATAAAAAAATAAGAAATTCTCACATTAAAAAATGTAATTTTTAATTTCTTTTCATTAAATGTTTAGAAAAAAATTCAAAAAGTATGTATATGGCTACACAACGTTTAAATGGCAACATTTAATTCAACTTTGCATTCATTCTAACAAAATGCATTTCATTTACTACTAACGTTAAACAACAACAACATACCAAAGATAACAAAATAGTGCATGCTACCGTAAAAAAAGTACTAAAAAAGTAGACATAAATAACAACATAAACCACATAACTTAGATGCTTCGAGCAACTGAAACAACTCGGTTACGTTTATGCACAGTGACCCGCAGGATCTTCAACAGCCCCTTCGAACGGGGATCATCCATATCTTCATTCAAAGCATTCCTATCCTGGTTGAAATCATCATCAGAATTGGACTCATCCATCAACTTCATAGTGAGTTTCGGTAAGTATTTCTCTTTCTTTAAACATGGCCCAAAATTGGCCGTATCTTTCAGGTCATGGGTATCATCATCATCTTTATCAGAACTGCTAATAGTGATAACATCATTCCAATTCCACTGTTTGAGAGATCTTCTTCTCTTGGCAGCATTCTCATACTTGAACAACTGAAATACCCTAACTGTTACATTCTACATGCCACTAAATAAAGATTTAAAAAGAAATCAAATGCATTTATAAACGACAATACCTCCTCATTGATTTCTCGTTCAAGTTGGGATTTGTATGGACTAAACTTAGACCCACACGAAATGATCTCCACATTGTTACCATCGTAAACATTGGTTGACCTGTGAATAACATTTTGTGCTTTTGATTTTAAATGGTCCAAATCCAAGCAGAAGTGGTTGCTAACCTGGTTGGGATCCTGAAAAGGTTTTTAAAACACAATTAATTAACAAAAGAGTTTATAGAAGTAAAGTTCAGAAAACCTTCATTACAAATTCATTTGTTGGGTCATCCTTAGGATGTTGATTGAATGTTGGGATTTCTTTTCTGTACATAACATGCGCAGGCGTTGCAGATCAAATGTTGCAGATCGGGTGTTGCAGAGAACAGGAAAGGATATTGAAACTGATCAGCCATTTATACAAAGAAAATTAAGCAGTTAGCTGCGGGAATATAGTGGGACGTGGGCAATCCGTGTGAGGTACGTAATAACACAGTTTCTTACCTATTTTTCAGGAAAAAATCATGCAGATTACAGAGCTTTCAGGAACACAAAAGGGCTGAATTGTTCAAATCCAAGTAACCATAAGTAACCGCAAGAAACCCAAAAATAACTGCTGACTTTATATGGTCAAGATTATTTCTGGGCATGATCAAACAGCCCAGATTAATTGTGTCAGCGGTTATTTTATCCGCTGGCAATAAAATATATAATTTAATTTTTTTAACGACAAATATACAATCATGTTTGGTATAATAAATCGGGCCCGCATATTTATTTTCAGGATGGAACCACACCCCAACCCACTTAGAATGAAACTCACAACCAGAAAAACCATCTGCTTAAACCTTCAACATTTTTGTTCAAAGTAAAACTTGAACTCAAGATCTTCACACTTTTAATTATATTGGATAAATCATTTTAACCACTTGAGCTAAGGATCCTTCCACAAATTTAACCTTAATGTGGTTTGACTGTTCGAGTGATTAATTCGTATTGACCAGGCCACATTCTTAAGTCTACGGGCCGGTCATCGGGTGGAGTAATGGAGCTGTCGTACTCATGGAAAATATGACTCCGAGTCTGCGCTAATGAACCAAAGAATTATCTCCACCTTTTTTTATGTCACATTTGCAATGAATGGTAATGATGTTTTTTTAGTGGAGGAAATATTCAGTAAGCATGAAGAAATAGAAATTAGCAGATTTCATTAATTAATCGGATAGCATGACTTATAAGGATGAATGGATGATGACAATATTACAAACTTAACAGTGTTGTACAGATCTCATGTTGGAGAACGACGAAATAAACTTCAATTTTTAACCACATAAAGTCGTATGAGTACATTAATAATGGCATAGGTTGACATAAAAAATTTAGAGTGTTTATCCAAGTATTCTAAGAAATTTTCTTAGGCACAACAAAATATGTCGTTTGAATATTAATGTGGCAATGATCTAAGTTTTGTAAATATCTCATGTACGTTGGAGAAAGAATGACAAAGTTTTAACCACACAAAGTCGTATGAATACTTTAGTCATGAGATTAGTGGTCCGTGCTATCAACTTACCTTTTATTTTATAACACGGTATTTTAAAGAGAAACATGCATATGTACACAAGGCTATATGTAATACACTGCTAGAAAATATTGTCACATTAAGTGTCACACAAGTAGCAGTGATATCACCCGTCACACATATTCATGAAGACTAATTTTTTAATTATTAGTTACTCATTGTCGTGAATTGTTTTTATATATATTTAGCATGCATGTATTATTTTTTACAAACTTATTTATGAAAGGAAAACATAATAAAATATTAATATTAATTATTTTTTATAACACTACAAAGAAATAACAATATTTCAACTATCACGATGCCTCCAACTATGTTCAACAAAATCCGCTTTAAAGTTGTTATGTTTTTCTTCTCTATTGCGCATCTTCTATTCTCTTGTTTATCATATGTGGTTCACTTGTGCCTCTTTATATAATGAGAACGTACCAAGCAAAGTTATCACTACATATTCCGTAATCTAGAATCCCCTTAAAGTTGTAGCAAAGCCCAAACAACCCATGACTGTCATGACTGTATGGCGGTGCTACGGTTGCCATACGATGGTGATCGCCTACGTTTTTATGGTTTTCATCCTGAATCCGGTGACATCACAAGCACAAACAAACTCTGTACTCAGGGCTTGTGGCCAAGTCAACGCCACCAACCTCCCATATTTCTTCAGAAATCTTAACGAAACTTTCAAAGACATCCGTAGACAGTTATCAAACAATAACACTTACTTTGCAACCTCAGAGCAAACAAACAATACAGATCCCGTTTACGCGTTGGCACAGTGCAGAAACTACATGTTAACAAGTGACTGTGTCAATTGTTTCGATTTTGCTGATAAGTCCATACGTAGTTGCGACGCTGCCATTGGTGCGCGTGTCGTTTATGACGGCTGCTTTCTCAGGTGACACTTTTATCAAAGACTTCCCATGCTCGTATAACTGTATCATTCTAAGTTCTAACTCTTTATTAGCATGCATTTGTTTAAAGTGATTAGTTGATATTATGGTTTAAGTGTTCATGTTATATATAGATTCTTTTTCCTAATAGTTATGTCTTATATGAAGGTATGAGGCTAATTCCTTTTACGAGCAAACAACGTTGCCTGGCAACGTTGGCTTATGTGGAAATCGCACTTCATCGCGACAAGACGTGTTTGAAACAGCTGTGGATGGATTATTGTTCAATTTGTCTATCGCCGCCCCTAAAATGAATGGTTACTATGCTGCGGTCACTGCACCTGTAGTTGGTGCCAATACAAGTACTGCTTATGCTATAGCGCAGTGTGCGAATACAGTAACACGCGATGGATGCAAAAACTGCTTGCAGGTGGCATATGCTAACATAAAGAGTTGCGCCACTGATGTTACTGATGGGAGGGCTGTTGATTCGGGGTGTTTTATGAGGTACTCCGCTTCGGCGTTTTTTGCCAACAATAAAACGATTGATATCACCCCGTTTCTAAGAGATGGTGAGACTTTTGATACACTTAATTAAGCTAGTTTACTTTGACAATTGTGATTTGCAAATAAGAAACTAAGTAACATGTTATTGTGTCATGTAACATAACACAATCAAGTTCTTAGTGTTGAGTTTAGATTAGGTTTGATATAATGTTTTCAAAATTGAACAAATTATAAAGTAGTGCATCATGAATCATGATGATGCTCACTCCTAAAATATTCATAGGTGGTTCAAGCAATAAGGGAGCTATTATAGGAGGTGTACTTGGAGGTGTAGGAGTTTTGATCATATTGCTAATAGCTCTACTATTGTGGTATCGTCGGTCGAAAAGAACGACGCCAATAGGTAGGCATTATCGATCGCAGGCAAGCAAAATGAATTAAACATGATCACTTGAAAAGTGTACTGATTTTGTTTCAATCTTTCCAGATAGCTTATACGGGGCAACAGAACTACAAGGTCCAAAGGATTATAGCTACAGTGATCTCAGGAAAGCAACAAACGATTTCAAGGAAGAAAATAAGCTTGGAGAAGGAGGGTTCGGAGATGTGTACAAGGTACTCGACTCTTATCTTCAAGTTGTAAACGTGATAAATGAGTTATTACAAAGTTATAGACAGATTAAACCAAACCTATATACTAAACAAACGTGTATCACTAATGGAATCTCCAACAAGTACTATCTCTGTAAAAGACATTACAGATAAGAGTTTGTCGATGGTGCCCGTAGAAAACCTGTCATGGGAGATTGTTTATATGACACCTTTCGTCCATCTACAAATAGGGATGTTCAAAATAAGATATCCGAAAATTTCGGATAGTAGATTTTAATATCCGAATCCGTATCTGAAATAAAAAAAAATATGTATTATTTAATAACTTTTATAAAAAAGTTGATATTTTTTATCAAAAAAGATTTCAGATATTCAATGTTTTTATAAAATGTCCGAAAATATCCAAAAGTTCTGATTAATAGTTATTATTAATAAACTTTAGAAATATATCATGGACAATTCGAATATCCGAATATTCAAAAATCCTCAAAACACTATTCGAATTCAAATTCGAATTTTCGGATATTCAAAATTTTAGATATTTCAGATTCAGATTCAGATTTGGATTTTAGGATATTTCGGATTCATTCAGATATTTATAGATGGTCGTCTCCCACAAGTACTCTTTTTGTAAAAGACATTAAAGATAAGAATTTCTCAATGATGCCCGTAGAAAATATATCACGGGTTATAGTTATCTGACACCTTCCGTCCATGTACAGATGGCCGTCGGAGGAGTTAGAGATAGATCACTTATGGGATTTGGTTTTGATTTTTTATAATTATAACCACGAACAGTACATTATTTAGTTCTTTTAATTATATTTTAGTAATAGTGATAGATCACTTATGTTAGAATTATTTATTAAGTTTAAATAAACATTAAATTATTGTAAATAAATAATCTAATATAAATTTATTTTTAGTATATATAAATAATAAGACTACCTAAAGCAACGGAGGGTTTCGAGTTGGTGTCTACGGGTAGGGTTGGGTCTTAGGGCCGTATGTCTTAAGTTTTGATGTCGTTTTGAGTTGGTTCATCGTTTTCTAGTCACACAAAGCAACGCATCTGTTAAAAAATCGAAAAAAAAGAAAAAAAGAAAGCAACATATATTATGTAACATCAAACAACCACATTTTATATTTTCACATCTTAGAAAAAGGATTAATTACACTTTCACATCTTACAAATAACTCACATTTCATTTCCAAATCGTACAACTAATTTATCTTAACATGTGCGTTTATAGAACCCAATGTGTCTCCACTGGAGCTTTAAAGTATAATAATTAACTTTATATGTACGCTCATGATAGAAAATATGCACATAAAAACCAATCCCCTTTTAAGGTTAACATAGAATTAAGGAAGCATGTTTCTCAATAGCCAAGAGTGACCCACTCATTACCATGCACATACTGAATTATATTCTCATCATAATGCAATCAAGATGACGAGACCGATACATTACCACGAGCATTTTTTAGCTTCTGCACTGACAGACTTACACACTGCCACATGTAATTCCGAGGCATGTTTCACTCAAAAAAGTAGAACTACCAAGAAACTCATGTCAGTGTTGTGGCCATCTTCTCAGCTAATCGGTAGTCTAGTCTGGCACATACGAAGATTCCGAGACCACCTTTGGCCAATTTTAATTCTAAGAACCCCAGCTCCAACGTTTACATGAAACTTACTTCTAGAGTTTAGCCTACCTTTACATTTCAACACCACCATTTTCATCCTACTTTGTTGGGCCCATTTCATAATGCACCACTATGAAGCAGTATGTAGATTCCGCAACCACAATTTTAATAAATGCGCTAACAACGAACTGTCATATGAACTCTTATGTTAGCTCGCACCAAGATTGCCTGCTATATTCATTGATGAAAAGTCTATTGGTCAATAACATCACCAAAAACGCCTAACAAAACCTACTAGGAAACTAATAAGACGCTTAATCTTTAAATTTACAGACGCATTACGTGCAAAATGTCCATTGAAAATACTATCAACCAATTGTCAGCGTTGTAAAACTCGGTCTAGATGGCTGAGTACTCGACGAGTACTCGGTAATAGACATGGTGCCCTGGCGCTTTTCATCAACTACATTAACATTACTTGAAATCGATCAAACTTGGTCCAACTAGGCTCTACTTGTTCCAACTTGGCCTTACTTGACCTTAATCGGTCCAACTGGCCAACCCGGCCCAACCCGGGTTTCATTGATTTTCGTTGGTTTTCGCTTATTTTTGTTGGATTTATGTTCTTTTTATTGAGATACAGATGATAATTAAATGATTACTACTTCTATGATATTAAATAATTATTATTTAATTAGTTTAAAAATATTTTTGTATGTGAACATATATTCTTTTGATTTTATTGATATTCACGTATATTTTTTTATAAATATAGTAAACTTATGATATTTGACATATTTATAATTTTTAAAAAGCTAATTTATTTTTAATTAATCACATCCGAGTACTCCTTGCTTAGGCCAAGTACGCCTAGCGAGTTTTGTAACCACGTATAATGTTAGAAAAATTAATTTCTGAAAAATTCTATCCATGGAACTATTAATCTTATTTTATTGGTTTACAGACGGAGACAAAAAGATGCAAAAAATGATTTAAAAATTTTATTTTGGTTGTTTTCGTCAGTAATCTATTTGTGCCTCTCTGACTGTCTTATCCCTCGAAAAAACACCGGTTGATGATACATGTTTATATAGTATGTTTAGTTATTGTGGTCGACTCGTTTATGACTCGAATCTATTAATTTCAATCTAACACGTGATTTACAAGTTTGGTGTAGTGAGGAATTGGCACTCCTAAGAAATGGTTGTGATTTAACTTGATTTACCTTGGTAAATGAAACTTTAGTAAAGCTGGCTAAAGTTTTTTGTAAAATTAAAATCAATGAACTCAAATTTGAGATAAAGGAATTTGGATGTGAAAAACCAAACCGTTACAGACAGTTCATCAGAACTGTCTGCGGGCTTGTGAAATGATTATAATGGATTTATAAGGGGGCCATAACTACACATCCTTATGAACTTTTTTAAATGTTAGCTTTCTACATGCTTGCATATTCTTGTTTTGTGAAATAAATTACTAAATTATTAAACAAACATACCAAACACAGTTCAACTTTATAATAAGATCTAAAAAAACATAAGATGAGTACAAACTTACATCTATTTCATGGAATAAAAACACTACTCTAAGAGTTCCACTAACTCATTAATATACTCCAAACCAGTTCATTTCATTTCTAAAACAAAATTCAAGGTATTTCTTTTATTTGATTCTTTTATTGTTACGTGATTGATGTAGGGGATTGTAAAGGATGGAAACGTTGTTGCCGTAAAGAAATTAGCCATAGGTTCCAGTGCTGCAAAGGATAACTTTGAGACAGAAGTACGGATCATTAGTAATGTACATCATCGTAACCTTATACGCCTTCTTGGATGTTGTACTAAAGGACCAGAATTACTTCTAGTCCTCGAGTACATGCCCAATGGAAGCCTCGAAAAATACCTATATGGTTAGTTGGGTTTTTATAATTAATTTCGAAAAGTTGCTACTAAATTACTAATAATTATAAGAATATCATGTATGCGTAATCCTTATAAAAGATTAACCATGATTTGAAGCAGTATTAATCTTTATATTTTTGTTCTCTAATTTATTGATTTAGGAGAAAAACGAGGGACTCTTAACTGGAAGCAACGTTATGATATTATTTTTGGAACTGCTAGGGGTTTGGCATATTTGCATGAACAATATCATGTAACTATCATCCACAGAGACATTAAACCAAGCAACATTTTACTAGACAACGACTGTCAACCAAAAATTGCAGATTTTGGATTAGCAAGGCTTCTACCTGAGAATCAGACTCATATTACTACTAGATTCGGTGGAACATTGTAAGTATTATTTTGTTTAACATGTAGATATACCTCTTTAATATACAGTTTAAGGAAGAGGAGAATAACAACTCTCTAAGTTGAAACTGTAGGGGCTATACAGCACCAGAATACGCAATCCATGGACAACTGTCTGAGAGAGTTGACACATATAGTTTTGGTATAGTTGTCCTTGAGATTGTTAGTGGAAAAAGAAACACTGACGCCCCAAATGGAGCTGTTGGTGAAGAGTACCTTCTTGAGCGTGTAAGTCAACCATTGACTTAATTTTATCTAATCCTTCCTTGTAACTATTTATTGACTATGTTAAATTTATTTCAGGCTTGGAATCATTATGAATCTCAAATACACTTGAAGTTGGTCGATGAGACATTAGATCCAAGTGAATATAGAGAAGAAGATGTAAAGAAAGTTATAGAAATAGCACTGATGTGCACCCAGTCTCCTGTTTCTGTCAGGCCAACCATGTCCGAAGTGGTTATGCTTCTAAGTGACCGATCACGAGTGCAAAATCCCCCAAGTAGGAAGAACTTCAATATGAGCGACATAAGGATACAAGTTGATAACTCTACTTCTAGTGTGTTGTCCATGACCAACGCTGATGCTTCAATCACTGAATTAGAAGGCCGCTAGCTAGTCTTCGTCTATTGTTCTCAATTCTAAGATGCATGCATATATTATAGATGGATATTACAGAATTTCAAATATATACATATAAAATGGGAAACCGAAGTCTACGTGTGTAATATCCAAATATATGTGAAATTTGATCTTTTATGGTTTGTATGCTTTAAACATAACTCATGTTTATGTTAGTAAACTACTATGGGTTTTCCTCCGGTTTGTTCTAACATCTTTGTTTTGTTTTAGTTTATTTCTGGCAGAACTTCCATTAGTTAGTCAACTTTATTTCCGCAAGTTGGCATGATTGTTGATTTTTGGTTTCATTAATATTTGAGTCAAGTTCAATTTTACTTCTTCAGATTTTTTTTTAAATAACAAATTTCCTTCAAAAGATTAAAAGTATCAATTTACTCCAAAAATATCATATATTTCAATTTCAGTCCAAAAATTGTTTTAATTTTATCCAAAATAATAAACTTTTAAAATGAAATTGAAATAACATATGAAACATTTGAAGATAAATTGATGTATTCAATCTTTTGAAGGAAAATAGTTACATTAGTTAAACCTTAGATAACAAAATTGAAATTAACTCTTAATTTTTTTATAATTTTTTTCTCAATTTTATATCTAGGTGTACTTTATGGTTTTATTTGACTAGATTCATCGGGGGAATTTATAATTTTCTTTTTCATAATCATAATCGTAATTCAAGTTTGTATACTTTCGATCATTGGTAGAACGAGAGTGTTGAGATACGCAACGAAAACGTAAGAGAAAAGCAAAATGTAAAACAATTTAAAAGACTCGTGAAAAGTGAAAATAAAAAATAGCAAAGAGAACCAAAAAAGGTGGGAAAAAATGGGAAAAAGATCGATATTCAAAATAATACAAAATATTTTTCTAAAAGCTATTAAAAATATATATTAGTTAGAAATTTTGTAATTTTCTTATATTTCAGATTTCTTATAAGAAATTTGGATATCTCAAAGAATATTATTACAAAAATTAATTAAATTATTTACAAAAGTTATTAAGAAATTCATATATTTTTAGAATTCCGATACTCGTTTGAATATTAGAATTTGAATTTGAAATGACATATGAAATTGAGATATCCACTATCCTAAATTTTCGAATATCCAAACTTGAACACCACTCGTTCCGCTGAGGCTTGAATTTTTTTACTTGATGATGCGCATATGTTAGGTACTATTTCTATAGATATTTATAACCTTTGTTTTAAAGTTTTAATTATAAGTCAATAATTCGTAATAGATAATATCTTTTATAAAAGTTAATTATTTTTGCAGTTAGATTTAAAAACTATTTATAATAAGACACACACCTTCTACCTACTTAAAAGAAAACCTACAATTGAAAAAAACTTTCTAAGTCAACATAAAATATCTTTGCTCAAAGCAATACCCAAATTCAAAATCTTCTCATTTTGAATTATTTGTATCAGTGATAAGCATATTTCAACTAAGAGCATTCACAACCCGTTTGGTATATGTATGTGAGTGTAATCCTTAAATTATATGGAATGATTATTGGTAGTTGTGAGTGGAAGAGAGAGAAATGTTACTGTTCAATTTGTAAATTTAAAAATTTATTGTTCAACCCTTATAATTTTTTTAATATTTTTAAAAGTTGTTGTGAGTGTAGAAGAGAGAAAATGTAATGATAAAGGTATAAAAAATTAGTATTTAATTAAAAAGATGAGAGAAAAAGTTATATTTTTAGTGTAATTATATGGATAAAGATAAAGAATGAGTTGTGAATGCTCTAAACATTATAAGAATACGGAGAATCTGTCAATATTAATAAAAGAAGGTTTTTTATCATTTGTAATTTTTAACCCATATTTTTTCCCTTATCAAATTTCTACATATTCAATCATTGATTTTCCTTTCATAGGATATTATAATAATTTAAATACTAATACAAGTTTCTCTCTTATTAAAAATTAAGTTTATTAATTGTTATAATTCTCTCTCTTATTTAAATTTTTTGAAATCAAACTATATTTTGAATATATATATATTTTATTAAGTAAGTTAAAAATTATATCTTTTAATTAAAATCTAAATAATAAAAAACAAAATTTTTATTTAATATAAAATTTTCGAAAACACTAAACATTTTCTAAGCAAATATTTTAAATCATTTTGTTTCTAAAAAATTATAAAGGTGAAAATTTTAAAAACAATCTTATTAAAACAACCAAAAAAATTACAAATCATAGTTTTAAAAAACAAGATTTTGATAAAAAAAATATTTTTAAAAAAATCTTAAAACGAATGTCTAAAAATAAAACTATTTAGATAAGAGAGTTATAATTAGTATAGCTGTTTTACTTCTTGAACTATTACGTATAAATTTTAATTATATTTAATATTTAAATTTTATAATCTAACTCTTCGTGTTTTTACTAACTATAATCCGTTTAGTTAATGGATTTACATTCTATTTTATAAGATTCTACGGGAAATGTCTCATGTGTCATGTATGTTATTTACACGTAAAAAATAGTGAAATGTGAGATTTAGTTAAAAGTGTAAACTCGTCGATATGTGTTAAAATCTTTTTTAGTTACCACTGTTATTATTGAAATTTATTTTTAGTGATAATATTAATATTTTTAAATCATTAAAACCATAAGCCTATCAAGATGTTTTTTCGTTAATAAAATCATAGAAAATAACCATTCATTAACGAATAGTCACGTACATCGCTTATACCGGGTTTGAAACAATCGATTAAAAAATTTGTTTGATAACAAACGTTTTGACATGTTGATAAACGTTTCTTTTGGTACAGATTAAATCGATTCCAATTGATTCAATTGTGGTTTGTGAGTAAGCATTAATCGATTTAATTAATCGGTCTCACCTCACTATATCAAAATAGGGTTTGTGTTATATAAATATTTTTTTTATTATTTAGACATTTTATTGTCTTTATTTTTTTTCATGTATTTATATGTATGTATAGAAAGAAATAGAGATGATGAAAAAAAAGTTGGGTTATACAAACATCTTTTTTTATTATATAAACACCTTATTATTTCTATTTTTCTTTATGTATATATATGTATGTATAAAGAAAAATAGAAAGATTGATAATAAATATGTTCTATCTATAATATACCTCAATAAAATTACCTCAATAAAATTAAATAGAATGTAAATATAAAATAGCCCATTACTTATCAGCAATAGATTGACTTGGCAAAATTGAGAGAATTTGACATTTTCAGACTTTGACTAGTGGAGTGGGGTTGAAGTGGTGCCCCCACCTCAATTAAACCCACAAAAGGACGTCTCTAAACGCCCACAGACTTTTACGTTTTTTTCTTCGTTTGTTTACTATCTTGAGAATTTCGCATATTTCTTGAGTATAATAATATGAAAAATGTTCAAATAAACAGAATATAAATCCAAAAAGTTTTAAAAAACACCTCAACTATCAATATTTTAGTAAATGATCTATTGGTCTATTGATTTAAGATAGATGGTAGGGATGTAAACGAGTCGAGTCATTTGGGCTCGAGCTCGACTCGTGTTGGTTTTAGAAAGCTTAAGCTTGAGTTAAGCTCATTTGTAGTTTTATTTTTAAAGCTCGAGCTTGATTTGTTAGAAAAATTTCAAACTCGGGCTTGGCTTGTTTAATGCTAAAGTATCGAATTTATATATTTTTATAATTACTTTTATTATCATACTTTTTATACATGACATCATATATATTATTTAATTATTTTTTATCATAATAATATATATTAATATATGATTTATGTAAATATTTATTTATATCTATTTGATATGTAAATAAAAATTATACAAACAAAAAGCTCGTTCAGGCTCGAAAGCCAACTCGAGCTCGTTATCTGAAACTCGGGATCAAGCTAGTTTAGTAAACGAGCCATAATGTTAGCTCTAGCTCGGACTCGAGCTCATTTAAGCTCGGTTCAATTATTGTTTCAAACCGATTCCGAGTATCTTGCGAGCCAGTTTGACTCATTTAAACTCCTAGAAGATGGAAGGTTTTCTCTCTTGGAGGTACATGATTCAAATCTTGACATTAGTGAATTATTATTAATTTGTTATTACTAACTTTTAATCTCTAACTTGACATTAAAAAAATATAATAACTATCAATCTTTCTTAAATTATAGTTGGGATCACATTATAAAAAAAATAAAGTTTACATATTCGGTGTAGCGTTATATACTATATCTTATTTTGTTTTGTTTATATAACCTTCTTAATTTACTTTGATACGTAATTTGTGTAAAAGTTCGGTTCATTTAAATTTCTTTATTTTTCGAGTTATTAAATTAGCATACTACTTGTTTATATTTCAGTTGTTGTGAATTGAAATTAGTTCGATTATATGCAACTTCTGAACATTTCTGAAATGATACACATAAAAAAAGTAAAAGATAAGTGAGTAGAAATAATACATAACATGATATAACCGTAAGTAACCGTAAGTTTTAATGAATTATAATTCGATTAAACAACCATTTTTACATGTGAAAAAAGTTATTGTAGCTATGAGTGCTACTTATGAAAGGTTAAAGTAATTGAGAATATAAACACGGAATTAGAACAATTCAATACAAAGATGATTCAAGAAAGAATGGAATTGTGAGCTGGTATTGATTTTTGGATACCTCACCGATTACATCGTCTCCTTATTTATAGCGTTTAACTAACTATAACAAACACTCAACAAATATTGAGAATTTACACTAAGGACCCTAAACTAAATCTTCCGAACGGAAATAACCCTTCAGAAGATATACATACTTTGGAAGATATCCAAAGTAATCTTCAAATTTCTTCCAAAGCAAACACAACCTTTGGAAGATATCAACTTAGCTTCGGAAGAACTATGTTAAGCTTCGGAAGAAACTTAACTTCGAAAGTAATAACTTGTTTTGGCTTTTAATACTTCACAATCTCCACCTTAAAATCCAAAACAAGATTTTAACCAACTCCCAATGCATCAAAGCAAAACTTGAACTTCACACCAGGTAGAGACTTTGTAAACATATCTGTTGGATTTTCAAAAGTAGATACACGTTCCACTTTCACCTTCCCAGCATTCACCACATCCCTTATGAAGTGTAACTTCACACTAAAATGTTTTGTTCTCTCATGAAACATGCTATTCTTTGACAATTGAACTGCACCCTGGTTATCACAGAACACCACTGAGTCTGCAACTTTTATTCCCAATTCAGAACTAAAACCATGTAACCACATAGCTTCCTTGACTCCCTCAGTCAATACTATTTACTCAGCCTCTGTTGTAGATAATGCCACTACATGCTTCAACTGAGCTTTCCAACTAACTAAGTTGCCTAGTACTTGAAATGCATACCTTGTAATAGATCTACCCCTATCCAAGTCCTTGGCAAAATCTGAATCCAGATAACTAATAACCTTGTCAACCTTCTCATGTTCATGATGCCCAAACACTAAACCATAGTGCTTAGTACCCCTGAGATACCTCAATATCCATTTCACAGCAACCCAATAAGCTTTACCCGGATTTGACAAACCTGTTGACTAAACTCACATCATACCCAATATCCGGCCTTGTACAAACCATCAAGTACATCAAGCTCCCAACAACATTGGCATAAGGTACTTTCTCCATATAACCAACTTCAGCACCTGACTTAGGACAATCAAAGCTTGATAGTTCAATATGAGCACCTATAGGAACAGTTACTGGCTTCACATCATCCATCCTATAGTTACTTAGTACGTTCTCCAAATAAGACCTTTGAGACAGCTTCAACACCTTGTGTTCTCTATCTCTTGTGATCTCCATGCCCAATATCTTTTTTGTTTCACCTAGATCTTTCATCTCAAACTCTGACATCAACATCTTCTTAGTAGCTTCAACTTCTTCCAAGTCAGAACAAGCCACCAACATGTCATCAACAAACAGTAACAAATACACAACTTTGTTCTCACTGTATTCCTTAAAATAGACACAACTATCATAACTGCTCCTATTAAATCCATTCATCACCATATGTTCATCAAACCTTTTATACCACTGTCTAGGGGATTGCTTTAGCCCATATAAGGACATCTTAAGTAGACATACCTTATCTTCCTGCCCCTTAACCTCAAACCCCACAGGCTGCTTCATATAGATAGTTTCATCTAACTTCCTATGCAAAAATACAGTTTTCACATCCAACTGATGTAGCTCCATATCCATAGAAGCAGTCAATGATAGCATAACCCTAATAGATGAATGTTTCACCACAGGTGAGAATATTTCATTATAATCCACCCCTGGCTTCTGTGTAAACCCCTTAGCTACCACTCTAGCCTTGTACCTAGGAGGTTCACCTTCAAAAATCCCATCTTTCAGTTTGAACAACCACTTACATGACACAGGCTTGTGACCCTCAGGTTTATCAACCAGCTCCCATGTGCCATTCTTATATAGAGATTCCATCTCTTCTTCCATGGCCTTACACCATTTTGAGTTTTCTTTCACAGAAATTTCCTTAGAGTATGACAATGGTTCATAAATGCTTTTTTCTTCAGCAGCAACAAAGGCCAATGCAGACAAATCCATTCCCTCTCTAAACCTGAGAGGAGGTATCACTTGTCTCCTCTGTCTATCCCTAGCCAACTAGTATTCATCCATACCATCTCCCTGGCTATCAAAGGCACCTTGATCAACACATTTATCATTCACACCCTGCTACTCCACCTTAATCTGAACCCCACTCTGATCTTCTATTTTTGACTTCCTTTTTCCCTTCAATGTCTTTATACATAACATCTTCTTGGAAAATTACATCTCTGCTCACTATCACTTTAGGTATGCCTTCACTAGTCTCCACAACCTATACCCCTTCACACCCTCTGGGTATCCTAGAAAGACACATTTACAAGCCCTAGGTTCTAACTTCCCTCGGCTAACATGAGTATAAGCCAAAGATCCAAACACCTTAAGCTCCCCATAGTCATTCTTTCTTCCTGACCATGTTTCCATAGGTGTTCTCATGTCTAATACAGATGATGGACACCTATTGACCAAATATGCTACAGTTGAAACAGATTCAACCCAGAACATCTTGGGTAAACTAGAACTAGCCAACATGCACCTCACTTTTTCAAGCAAAGTTTTATTCATCCTCTCAGCCAAACCATTCTGCTAAGGCGTCCCTGGCACAGTTCTATGTCTAGCAATGCCATAAGCTTTACAAAACTAATTAAACTCATGACTGCAGAACTCCAACCCATTATCAGTTCTTAACTTCTTGGCCTTTCTTTCAGTCTGAGTTTCCACCAATACTTTCCATTCCTTGAATTTACTAAAAGCACCACTCTTATTCTTCAAGACAACAACCCAAACTTTCCTAGAAAAGTCATGAATCAAGGTCATAAAGTATCTAGCACCACCCAAGGAATCAACCTTAGCAGGACCCCATAAATCAAAATGAATGTAGTCTAATACCCCACTTGTGATATGCCTAGCTTTTATAAACTGTACTCTCTTGTGTTTACCAAAAATACAAATTTCACAAAAACCAAAATCACAACTCTTCAACTCAGTCATTAACTGTTGCTTATGCAACTCCACCATCCCCTGATGACTAATATGACCAAGCCTCCTATGCCATAACATGGCCTTAGAACTACTATCACTTGAGGCAGATGCCACCTGAGGTTCTACTACACTAGCACGGTTTAGTAAATAGATATTATTATCCCTTCTACTACCAGACAATACTACCATTGATCCTTTAATCACCTTAGCCTTACCATCTCTAAGACTAACATGGTAGCCAGAACTCTCCAACAACCCTAAAGACAACAAGCTCCTTTTAAGACTAGGAATATACCTTACATTATGAAGATCCACTTTCATGCCATTCTTCATTTTCAGAGTCACTGTTCCATGACCCACAATCTTTCAAGGCTTATCATCCCCTAGCTTTACTGATCGAAGATCTTCAACCTTCAGATCTTTAAAGAACTCTTTCATCGGTGTCATATGGTATGAGCACCCTGAATCCATCACCCGCTTATCCTCTTTCCCACTGCTTGTGACAGCCAACACATCGGCACTTTCATATCCATAAGAGGAATCATCTTGTGCATTGTGTCCGGAATGAGTTTTTGATCCACTTGACTCACCCTTCTTCCTTTTCCAGTCAGGACAATCTTTCTTGAAGTGCTTTTTAGATCCACACACATAACACCTCCTCTTATACTTGGATCGGGACTTTGAGACACTTCTCTGCTTGAAGTTTCTTTATTCAGATCTTCCCCTAACTACCAAGCCCTCTCCACCATCTTCCTTATAATTAGTTCTCTTCTTCAACTCCTTTGAATTGAGAGCTGCCAACATTTCTTCCATGGTAAGTGTGTCCCTACCATACATCAAAGTATCCATAAAATTCTCATAAGAGGATGGAAAAGATGGCAAGAATATGATTGCTTAGTCTTCATCATCTAATTCAACTTTGATATTTTGAAGATCCAACACCAACTTGTTGAATTCATTAGTATGATCTTCAGTTGACTTCCTAGGAGTCATTTGGAATGTGTACAACCATTTCTTGAGATACAACCTATTCGCAATAGACTTCATCATATACAAAATTTCCAATTTTGCCCAGACCCCTACAGCAGATGTCTCCTTCGATACTTCTCTGTGTACTCGATCCCCCAAGTTTAAGATGATTGAACTGTGTGCTTGTTCCAACATCTCCTTCTTTTCCTTGTTTGACACTATATTCGGCAACTTGGATTCTCTAGCCAAGGCATCCACCACTCATTGGTGAATGAGTAACACCTTCATTTTCAACCGCCATAACCCAAAGTCGTTCTTCCCGTTGAATTTCTCAACTTCAAACTTTTTTTACACCATTGTTGCCGCCGATCGATCTTTGATTGAATCTTGATCCTCAATTGAGCCTCTAACCAGGCTCTAATATCAATTGTTAAAGTAATTGAGAATATGAACATGGAATTAAAATAATTCAATACAAAGATGATTCAAGAAAGAATGGAATTGTGAACTGGTATTGATTTTGGATACCTCACCGATTACATAGTATCCTTATTTATAGCGTTTAATTAACTATAACAAACACTCAACAAATATTGAGAATTACATTAAGGACCCTAAACTAATTCTTCCGAACAGAAATAACTCTTCGAAAGATATACATACTTCGGAAGATATCCAAAGTACACTTCAAATCTTTTGGAGCATATAAAGTTATATATAGTGTGTCCGTAGCTTGTCGAATAGTCTAGGCATAATGTATTACACCTGATATGTTGTAAACACTTGAAACTGAGTCATTCGCAGGAGCATATGCGAATGAGACTCAGTCATACGACTGAGCCATGCTAATGGTCCAGCCGTGCGACTAAAAGGTGCGATTGGTTCAGTCGTGCGATTGAACCATACACATGGTTCAATCGCATGAATGGGCCAGCAGCATCTAATATGGGCCGATGCCTATATATACCAGTTTCAATTATGTAGAAAGTAAGGATCTTGGAATAGGGTTCCGAGAGTGAGTATGCCCGGGGCCTATGGCTGCCGGATGAGAGGGGGGAGATCATGCTCGATCTTCCCCTTGCCAAAGAGTCTTAATTCTTATGTTGTAACGAGCTTGTAATCGTTAGGTTTTATCAATGAAATCATTCGATTATAGTTCGTAT
>BJCM01066220.1:0-12398 GCA_018326385.1 Flaveria bidentis | reverse complement strand
GTTAGTGTTAATTTTTAGTCCGTTAGTGTAAATTTTTGACACGGTAATGTAAATTTTTATATAAACATCAAGTTTGTCTCCCCTAAAAAAAATAATTTCGTCCCGCCCCATCTTTTATGTAAATTTTTATGTAAATTTTTAGCCCGCTAGAAATCCTCTTGTAGTTATTATTGTAGTTTTTTTTAACATCAATTCCTATTACCACAAAATATATTCACCAAAACTATACACGTAGTATTTGAATCCATAATCATTTGTTTGAGGAACGCATCTTTTACCTTGGGGACTATTGTAATTGTTAATTATTTCTTATACTTTGGGTTATACATTTATGAGTGAAAAAGTGTGGTTTGTTAGTTGCGACCCGTATGTGCTAAAAACTAGAGGGATTCAAACTTTGATTAATTTTCATTCGAAACTTTAGATGATATACACATAATTTTTCACTTCTAGGTGAAAAACCAAGGAGGCGGACCACTCGAGCCCCTTAAAAACTCCGCCCATGGTTCAAATGTGATGCCCATTTCATTTTAACCGTTGAGTTTTAATATGAGGTTCAAAATTCTTCTAGATCCTTTTTTTATTCTTCCTATGTAAATATATATAAACACTAAAATGATTATCAAATTGTAAATTTCTACTGTCATATTTAAATAATAATAAGGTGATAAATTCACCTGCTCCAACAAATAAGTTGATGCCAGCCATTGAAATTTCACTAATCTTTTTGATGTTCATATATAATTAACTCAATATTGATAGCCACACAAGTTACTTTAGAATTAAGCAAATGCTACAAAATATCAATTTGAACAATAATTTTGATCAACTTATTAAAACGTATATACGATACAAAAATCCAACCGCCTATGTGCTTTGCTAACGCTTCCAAAACCACACATACGCATCACGATGGAGTCAAGTCAAGTAAAACTGTCACAAATGATTAATACAAATATGATTCAATCAAAACCAAGATGTTTACGCTCATGGAATTTGACTACGAACTCGAACTAACAAAAGAAAAAATCAAACAAGGACAGACTCAACAATATAATAAGAATGATCAACAACCCGACTTATGAATACAATAAGCCAAAAAGAAACAAACGAAGAAGAAGATGAACTAGGATAGATGGACATATAAGTCAAACCCTAGATAAATTGGAAAGTGGACCAAGGGTTTTATCACAGTAGATTGGAGTCTCAATAGATGTAATATGTTTCTAATGGGCTAAGGGTTTTACCAACCTTTAGGTGATGTGTTTCCCTTGGAATGGTGGGCGAGTAGGGTCACCAACGTTGTCTGTGTTCGCGGGCGTGAGTGAGATTTCTTCAATGGGTTTACCCGGGTGACCGGGCTGAAACTTTATTTGTTGGCCGTTAAAAAAAAAAGATAAATTGGAAAGAATGAAGACTTGATCATAAACTATGTCAACTCAGTCATGAAGGGCACTCGATTCAGCAACAACTCTTCAAACAAGTTACTCGAGGCTTAACACCATTGTTCGGTATATAAAACCTAAGAATGACCACCAAGGCATTTTGTATCCTCTCAATATTTCTAGATGCCATCACAGAGAACGAGAGAGGAAAAACTCATGTACTCTATTTAGAATTCAAGTAACACAACTACAACTCTTGAAACTTCAGCACTTGTGCACTCCGGTCCTTGAGCTTAGCTTCCTTGCACTCCAGCCCCTCAAAGACAATACTCCAAACGAGACCTTATAAACAACATCATCATTAGAAGACATAATTAACAATCAGAACCTCACACTACAAGACCATCACAAGTGAATTGATACCTTTAACAAAAACGTACCGTAAACAAGACGAGTCAAGCTGATCTCACCTAAGCTTGATTTCCTTAGCTTTACAGACCTCGTGCTAGACTCATTTAGCTTAATAGTGCCCAAGCGCGGGTCATTTCGAGCCCTTTGTCCAAAGCTCGAGCTTGCTCATTTATAGTTTATCAATTATATAAGTATTTTATTTATATACATATATAATTAATTTATACATTTTATAAATAAATTATATGTAACAATATAAATTGTTTAGTTTATTTTATTAATATGTTTGATAGACCGATATAAATGGTATTATATTGGGTTTGTTTGTTTGTTATCATATAATAAGATATATGTTTATTTTAACACGTATCTAATTATTTATATTATATATAAATAATAACTCTCTTTGGACCCGTTTGGCATAGTTCTAGCTAGAACTCGAACTTGACTATTAATTAAATATGTTAAGCTCAAGCTCAGGTACAGGCTAAGCTTAAGTTCATTTAAGTTCGGCTCTATTCAAGCTTTAAACAAGCCAATTTTCAATGTCCAACCAATGGCTAAGCTCATTTTTGCAACCATACGTGATACTTCCGACTACGAAGTTGTAATTTGAGATCAAACTTGACAATGCTTGAAAATTTGATAAAGAAATCAATCGATCTTTATAAGCTTGATATTGATAACAGTTTAAAGCTATTTTTTATTCGACTTCGTAAGAGAAACAACTCACAATTTCCGAATAGCTTATGTTTATTTGGGTCAATGGACCAAGATTTTCTAGCATGTTACTATTGGGCTTAAAGACCAAATTACAGCATACGGTCCATGAAAGGTGGTGACTTAAGCCCAATTATAGCAAAAGTGATGACAGCCCACCTGACCCAACCAAACTTGATGCCGGCTTCTAGAATTTAGAGGTGTGCAAATCAGTTTCTAGGCCCAAACCGGTTCGTGTTGGGTCAAAGATGATATCATCGATTTTCGGCCGAACTGGTTCAGTTCGAAACCGGATACTGCCATAGTCCAGCTTATTTGGTTCTGTTGTTTGTATTTCATAAGACGCGACCCAATTAATTCTGAACCACAATTCATGTTATTTGGTTCGGGTCAGTTTGAGCCTCAACCGATTAACCATATACCAGACTGATATCATTACATATGATACAACATACCCTCAAGGAGTCAATGGGTCTTTTAAGTTTTATATCATACATAATTTATACATAACTTACGTAAAAGAAGTTTGATTCTTGAATAACTTGTGAAACACGTTGTCTAGCGACCATTTACGAGTGTGATGGTCATTGCAGTGGTTGATAATGGTGCACGGGTGCTTGATGATGTGTCATCTCTAGGGACATGCTCAGTGTAGAAGAAACCGGGTTGTTTGGGTTCTGGTAATTCTCCTTCACTACTCAGCATTACTACAACTGAAGACATACTCGGTCTATCATCAGGGCTCCTTTGCACGCACAATAAAGCCAATTCGATTGATCTTAACACTTCGTATAAGTGGCAGGAATTGGTTATATTCGGGTCAACAAGCTCCATTAACCGCCCTTCTTGATGGAGTAACCACGCCTAAAAGGTTCAAGAGATAAAGATTTGGAATTAAAAATCTGCATATAACTAATTAAAGGTGTCAAAATGAACGGGTCAAAATAGGTGGTTTTCAGATGAACCCCGAAACAGTGTTTAGTCCCCTTAAATTTTACAAATACTACAAACAACTAAAAACCTATATTGTAACAATGATACTCTAATTGCTTTATAATAAAATGATTTGATGTTTACGCATTTACAACTCAGGTTCGACTCCTTTGACCCGCTTGAGCCATTTTTTGTTTCAACTAAATTTTCAAAAATTGATCGTTGGGCCCATTGGAGGCAATATGGTGGAGTTGAACTGTTGAAGCGATTAAAACTGCAACCTTTTGACAGCATTTGTATAAAAACGAGCCGATGTGACAACGAGTCACGTTGAAGTTTGAAAAAGTAACTGAACGCAAAACGGGTCAAATGCTTTTAAAAACTGTGAAAAGTATACTCAAGGTGTTTACAACCTCCTGACACGTTATTCAAAATAATTGAATCATTATTCTGATATGTATAATGGTAAAAGATATTTGATGTATGAAAGTTTTAAAAAAATGGAGAAAAGGTGATCACAGGTCAATCCCACTTGTTTTCCTACTCATCCTAAAATATAAACAGCTTTGACCCGAACTCATATTGGCCTGTGCCCGACATCCATTTTGCCACTTATATGAGATACTTACATGTCCAAGAAGGTTATGATGGTGGTCATGGTGGAAAAAGCCTCTGTTTTTCTTCCCACTCACAATCTCCAATACCAAAACACCAAAACTAAATACATCTGATTTTACTGAGAAAATACCATCCACTGCATATTCCGGGGACATGTAACCGCTGCAAAAATGATAACAAATGTAAGTCTAGTAAAAATTGTTACAAATTTTAGTGTAATGTCATGATCTAAAGAACCCTTCCCTCTTTCTACTAAAATAATATATAGAGAAAAACATTGTCAATTAGTAAATTTTGAAGCTTTACGGTTAAAGGTGGCCATTTCCACTCACATACTTACAAGCAGGTTGGTATGGGTTATGTCACAATAAAGCGATAAAATAAAAATTAAAAAACTAAACTAAAATGCATACATGTAACATGGGTAGGACTGGTTGCAACCAGAAAGTTGCCTATGCATTTACAAAGCATACAACCTCATACATCGCCTTATTTTAAAAATCAATTATCACTTTTAATAATACAGTTTCTTAGTTGTACTCGTAAAACTTAAAATATACAAAAAAAAATGAGACAATGTGTTTTCCAATCCAACCCACACGAAAAATTACTATTTTGTCCCATTACCCTACACACCCACACAGTCCATATTGTAAATAGAGTTTTCATAATCAACTTTATTATTTGTGAAATACACAAAATTGGACATAAAAGTGTTTAGTTTTATTAAAAGGTACCCATTTTGACCCAGTGCCAACCCACCCATCCAGCCCATTCTGTAAAATATAGTTTCATTATTTCTGAAAAATATTAAAAGATAGCCAAAAAATTGATTTCAATCAACACAACCCATACTAGAATTTACCCGATTTGACCCATTTTGCTATCCCATTCACAGATGAAAACTGAGAAAGAAAAGTGCATGGAGAAACATACTAAGTTCCAACCACTTTCATGGTATTTGCTTGGGTCTCATTTCCTATAAAGCTTCTCGCCATGCCAAAATCAGATATTTTGGGATTCATATCAAAATCCAACAAAATATTGCTGGCTTTGAGATCTCTATGAATAATTCTCAATCTTGAATCTTCATGAAGATACTGCAGTCCACGTGCAATTCCATTTATAATGTTGAAACGCTCAGGCCAATCAAGTAATTTTCTTCGGCTTTCATCTAACCAAAGGGGCAAAATCAGTTGATGCACACTTAAATACGACAACTTTAATATATACTAAAACTTTTAATTAATATAAATATACGAGGAGAAGGAAACAAACCAAATATGAAGTAATCAAGGCTTTTATTAGGCATATATTCATAGATTAACATCTTTTCATCTCCTTGAATGCAGCATCCAAGAAGCCTTACAAGATTTCTGTGTTGAAGTTTAGATATGCAAATAACTTCATTTTTGAATTCACCAAGCCCTTGATTGGATGTTCTTGAGAGTCGTTTCACAGCTATTTCTTTTCCATCAGGAAGAGCACCCTGAGATGTAAATATGTTAAAAAAACACTATATATGCTACTTAAGAATTACCTTATGTTATTTTAGGGGATTATATGGTTTTGGTTATTTAATAACAAATAATGTACATTATGCCATTTATGTTTTAAGTCTTCTACTTCTAAAAAACAAGAACTTTTTTTCTTAAGAAACCACATAGATAATCACATGTTAAAACTTTTAAGGCATAAATAAGAGGTCGTAATTTATTTCCGCTTTCACTAAAAGCAACACACTTTATTATTTTCATGTTCTATCAACCATGAATAAACACTACACTTTATTTCCTTACATCATTTCTTTATTTCTCATGTTTTTTACCAATCTTAATTTCTACTCTAATCATATTTATGTCTTCTAGCACCATTGAGCTTGAACAACATATTATAATTCATCAAATGACCCCAAACAGATAGGACCCGAGTCCAACTTAGTTGCACATACGTGTTTCTATCAAGTAAACTAAATTCCAAGAAACTGTATTATAGTTGCATTAAGAGGTCGCAGTTCCGAGCCATTACTTAGGATTGGGATGCTTTGGTTTGTGTTTATATCAAACTTGTAATAAAAAAGAAGTTAGCTATAAGGGGAACAAATAGAATTAGCACATTATATATTAGTGATAATACTGCTTTTGTTGACAAAATTAACAGGATAAATAGCCATAAAAATAAACTTCCAAGAAGTGTTTGCAGGTCAACCATGCCGGTTTCAAACCGTAATAAAAAGGACCCATTTCAACATGTTTCCCAACTCACCCGGGGCCCGACCCTCCTTATAGCTATCTAAAACTAACCTTGTAAACTGGTCCATAACCACCTTCTCCAAGCTTATTATTAAAAGAAAAATTATGAGTAGCTTTAACTATTTCAGATAAACCAAATAGCGGCAGCTCAAGATCATCCTTCTGGCTTTCATTGGTGTAAAGTTGGTCAGTATCGTTTCCCATTTGTTCCTCTACAATGGTAAAATAATAAAGCTTAAAGCACTTTCTTTATAACGACCCTTTATAGTTACTTTAAACTATTTGATAAATGTTAGAGGTGACACAATGGGCAAGTGCCCAACCAAAACGAGTCGATTGGGTTGCCCCAAACATTACTTGCCGAAAAAGTTAATTTTCTTCATAAACACTTTATGCATCAAAGATTCTTACAAAAAACTAAAGTGTTTCAGATATAATACAACTCTTTGAATAAGATAATATAGGAGGTTTTATGCATTTAAAATACGCATTGGGTGGCTTTCCACCTTTTTTACCCCTTTGCTTCCTTTTTAGCTGATAAAAGTTTATTTTACCCCCTTGACCCATCAGAGATAATAACATATCCCAAGTAGACCAATATTTAAGTAAGTTTGGTTGAAAATTTTCACCTTTAGAACGCTTACACATAGCTTTGTTTCTTACCTTCTCCCTTCAGCACAGAATTCTTTTTCAATTTTCTCCAAGAAACAAACATAAGGCCAATGCTTGCTAAGACCCCAGCAATTAAAGAAACTATCAATGGAATTATTTTTTGTTTCTTCTTATGAGAATCTGAAACGCCTTTTATCAAATCAAAACAGTTAGGGATAAGGTGATGCAAATATGTTAATTGTAATTAGTTAAAAAAATAAAACAATCCACAAATTAGGAACATATAGTCACACTCACGCAAACATAAGTTAAGAGAGATAAACCAAAATTATCTGGATTTATTAGAAGGTTATTACCAAAGATGAACGTTTTCCACTTTGGTAACTTGAAATATATATTCAATCTCTGTTCTCCAACTAACAATTCCAGTAACAATTTTACTTATATTTTGCAGTTTGATTTTAATAAGCTCTTGTGTGGAAGTGGCAGTTTCGACCCATCTATTGATCTGGCCATCTGGGAAGTTTTTTTTTATCTTAAGTGGGTCAATGGGTCAAATAAAACATAGCTAAAAGGGGAATGGGCTGCCATATTATAAGTGCTACAATCCCCTGAACCATTTTATTTGAAATTGTAGATTATTATTGCAATGATACTATATATTGTAATCATCATTTATTCATTAGTTATATATACAAATTCTAAAAATCGACAAAAGGTTGTTACAAAACCAGCCTGTCACAGGTCGTTAACAGACACATATTAAATTTGACTCGTTTCGAACCCTGCCAGTTTTAACCCATTAGGCAACCCACCTGATCCGCCCACCAAGGCACCTTGAGTCCTCAAGTCTAGTCAAATACTGAAAGTATGTTTGCACTCTTTGGTGAGTAACCCTTTCAAGTAACAAATAAGAGAAAAAAACTACAATTGAAAATAAATGATTCTTTTTACCTAGATCAGAGGCGGCCATCTTGATATAGATCTCTGAAGTATATGATGGACCTTCTTGAATGTCAATCAAATCACCCATCCAAAGCATACATCCGGTCCCACCTGTTTTCAATATATTTGCGTACGCCATACACGAGCAGTTTTTCAAACACAACTTCTCACATTGAGAAAGAGTCAAATTTTTATAAAACAATGAATCTTGCAGGTCGGGCAATTTGATTTTTTGATGCTTCACAAACCCATCAGTTTTACAATCTAAGGGTTTTATTCTCACACATCCTTTTGACCAATTTGCACCATTCCATTCATTTTGATATTTTGGCACAAATTTATCCAAACACCCACATTTTGGAAAGCTGTTAATAGCACAACTACCATAAGCACCACAGATTAAATCACAACCGTCGACCGCAGGGATTGAAAAATAAAGAATCCAATCATTGACTTGGCTAGCCCACACCCATCGTTGTGCAACACCCGAGTGATTCATGGTCAATCTTGAAATCATTGAGGAATTGAACAATTTGTAAGTGTAAAAAACCTCATTTTCATTATAAACCATATCAAATTTATAAATAGCGTTTTGTGGTAAGACGGAAATTCCACCAAAATCAATACCATTCCATGGTTCACCTCGGTATAGAAGAACTTGCCCTTTTTTGATAATTTGGTGCAGGTACCCATGAAGATCAGACCCAAACATGTAATCACCTACAGATGGATCATCATCATTTTTCCATGATGTGATGTAACTCTCGCGCCCAGTCCGCAAATCTTTGCCTATTTTCATTCCTGGCAGCATTGTATCACTGGGATAATCGAAACTTTGCCACAAGAAATTTATATTATCACTTTTATCTCTCAAAACAAGATTACCAGAATCAAAAAGTTGTGCGATTGGATTTGGGGTAGCTTTTGAAGTATTAGAAGACCATATGATTGTGTTCTTATCATTGGTAATGGTAAGAACCCCAGGATTTGTAACCTTTAACATACCTGAATTATCAGTAACCGGGGTCTCTCTATTAGCGACCCAAACAACAGTTTTCGTTGGGATGCTTTTGTACCATATACCAATATACCTGTTTTTTGAATTTCCCGGGCTGAAAAAGCCCAATTCAAAGAGCCCACCAGACGAGATTATTGTGTCACCATCTTTTAATGGAGAAACTGAAGTGATTGTATCGCTTGAACCAGACACAATTGAAGTTAATAGAAAAGGAATCATGATTGATAATAGGAAATCCTTTTTATCTTCTAATCCCATATTTAAGAACAATAAACACGGTTGGAGTGGATCAAATCAGAATCCCAAATTGCGGTCCAAAACACTTTCTGCACTGGAAGCTGCATTTTCAACCAAAAGAAACTAGTTATGTTTAATGCAAATAATATCACTTTGGTTCTAAGTAAAAGACCATTGTCTTGTTCTTATTTTATTCCAAGCCAATAGAAAAATTAAAAATAGAAACAGTATAGCTGTACCTAGTGGACAATGAAGTCAACTGCACGAAACAAGTAAATGATTTCTGCTTCAATATCTTCATTGCCAAGACTAATCATACACAAATTTGAAGAAACAACAGTTATTTTTCTTGAATAAGCAAGATTATATAATAGTTGTGAAGCAAGTTGCTATGTTAAGTTTAACCAACATCTTTAACAGACAAGCATGAAGCTGATCATAAAAGGCAGATATAGGGAAAATGTGTCTGGTTGTAGGATAATGTAAGACTTGTATGATGAAAGTAACATATAATAAGAAGTTGAAATCATATAGTGTTTGTCTCTATTCTATATACTTCTGGAGAACTTGTGTTCCCTCAATCCCACAAAGATTGGAAAGTAATGCTAGCTTAATAAATTATAATTAAGGGCAAACCTGGTGCAGAAGGCTCCCTCATGCGTGGGTTCGGGGGCTGGCGGGACCGTCCTTACTTGTATTTCTACAAGGGGTTGTTTCCATAACTCGAGCCCATGACCTCCACCTCACATGATAGTAACCTTACCACCGCTCCAAGATGCACTCCTGATAAATAATAATTAAATAAAAGAAAATCTTGATCAAAATATGCTGGTTTTTGGGTCATGGATTGGATCTAGGCCCACTTGATATAGGCCTGTAAATGAATAGAAAAATCTTGATCAAGTAACCTTACGGGCATGTTCATGTTTGTTCATTTAACTTTAACCAAAGAAACAATAGAACATGAACATTTAAACAAGCAAAGTTTTCTTGTTTGTGTTCGTTTGTCAAGAAAATGAACGTTTTCACATTAGTTTAAGTTTGATCGTTAATTGTATGAATGAACGGTTCACGAACGTAAAACAAACAATAACAAAGATATACGAATGAACATAAATGAATGAGCATAAACGAAAATAAATGAGCGAACACCATTCAAAAGTAAACACGGACGTCAATCTATTGGGGATAAAAAATTAATAAAACTAGAATAATCTGTAGTGGGTGATATTTAACTTTCATAAAACCAGACAAAGGGGTTGTTTGTTTTCGGCCGACCCGACTGACCGGCTGCCTCAGTCGCAGGTCAACCCGTTTGATTTCAGCTTCGGGGCTAGCTGACCGGGTCTACATTGCTGACCTAAACCTAGAAACAAAATAAGCTAACCGGCTGACCCGCTCGCAGGCATCGCCTTCGCCTACACCTTCGGCCTTCGCCTGTGGTGATGTGAATCGATTTGATGGTTCGGCGGTGTGAATCGATTTGGTGGTGGTTCGGCGGACGACGGTGGCGAAGGGTGGTGGATTGCGGTGGTGGTCGGAATGTGAATCGATTTGGTGATGTGAATCAATTTGGTGGTGTGAATCGATTTGGTGGTGGTTTGGCGGACAATAGTGACTAAGGGCGGTGGATGGTGGTGGTGGTCGGAATGTGTACGGTGATAGTAGTGGTTGTGGTGGTTCCGACCGGTGGTGTGAATCTATTTGGTTCTAGTTAGATACTGAATCAAACAACCAAGTTTTAATTAGACGCAAACCCACTCAGAACTTCTAACTGGGCCGTCAGATCTTACTGATTTAGTATAACCAAGTAGCCCCTAAATTGCAATGGACCTAAAAAAATTCAAATGAATATATAAAACTATTGTCTTAATACTCGTTTGTTTGACTAACTTAACAAAAATATTGTTGTTCGTGTTTGTTCATCACTTCGTCTATTTGCTCAATGCTTCATGTACGATTTACTGTTAATAGTTCATTTACAGTCTGGACACGAGTAATATCGGGTCAGTAATCGTCTTCAATGCAGTTTATGACTTCAATTTAATGGAATTACTGTTAATGACAAATTTCTTCATAAAAAAATTCAGGTGTTTAAACAGATTAAGCTAATGTGTGTGTAAATTCAAGGTATGAAACCTAAACGTTAACACTACACAGTCAAACATCAATGTCCCCTTCCAATGCGAAAACAATTGCAATTGCTAGGGCAAAATCATAATCATATGAAGCCATTACATCTGTCAAGTTCGAAATTAGAAACTAATTAGGGTTTTAAATCTAGTTTTCAGTTCCAGATATTGGCGAAATTTCATTTCAAACATTGAGAATACCGAAGTATATGATGATGAGTTCGTGATCGAGAAAGATGTGATGAAAATCCGTCTTGATGCGATGCTTCCTCCATGGAATTGGGAATTCCGTCTTCCTAAACTTCGATTTAGAATTGGGATTCCCGTTCGTCATGTTCGACGCAAAAACCCTCGAATCAATGGTTTAACACTCGATGAAATTGATCAGATATTGTAGAAATATTAGGGGATCTTTAACTTCGGGATCTCACAGGCATTTGATCGATTATCATATGCGTAAATTGAAGATTGAGCATAACAAAGAAGATCATCGGTGATCGTTCCATTTGTTTTGGTTTGCTCATATATTAGTAGTTTGTTTGTCTTGTATAAGTTAATCATTATTTATTTATTCTTTTAATGGCGATAGTGTGACTAGGATTTGAAGAATAAGGTAGCATTTGCTATGATGAGAGGAGGGATGAATTGAATCATTGAATGTGAATAAATAAAGACATGTTTGGTTGGTGGAGGTAGTGGAATAAATAATTACGTAGTTGATTCCATCCCCTCAAATTCATTCAATCCACTCACCCTTCTTTTTTTCATTCCATACATTCTTCCATAATTAATCATCAACACCACCCGCCACAACAACCACCACCGACCACCAAGATCGCTCGTCACTAGCAACCACCACCGGCCACCACTACCCCGAGAACACCATCGTCGGACACCGCCATCGCCGCCCCGCCGGAAACCACTGAAGGCCACCACCACCGGCCACGGCTGGTGCCGGAAACCACCGTCGCCGGGAAACACCACCGCAAAAAACCACCTCCGAAGGCCACCACCGCCATCGCAAGAAACCACTTCTAAAGGCCACCACCGACATCGCAAGAAACCACCTAAGGCCACCGCTGCCTCCAGAAACCACCTCTGGCCACCACCGCCGTCGGAAACCACCGCTAGCCAC
>BJCM01066213.1:0-17598 GCA_018326385.1 Flaveria bidentis | reverse complement strand
CTCCTGGTTCAGTCGTGCGACTGGTTCATTAGCATGAAGTTGTTCATGCGTATGGTCCATTAGCATGGGCCATTCGCATGAGAACTTCATATGACTAAGTTTGGACGTTCCTCAATCGTTATTGACTAAGAACTATATGAACAACCACAAACCTATATAGTTTGTTCAATAAGCATTAACACACAATAATCAATGAAATATTAAACATTATAAGCATAAACCACACATTGTATTTCATTCAAACAATCCAGTTACATATATGTAAGACATGAATGACTTTTTACATTATGCTCATAAACTAGGTACATATGTATCTACAGGGAATATTTTTGGAACCATAGGAAAGATTAGCATTTTAATCTTTAGATAAGTTTTGTCATAGTTTAGGGACTTATTATGTAAATATATGTTCCTTTTTGTTTCTTGTTATTAGTATAAATAGGATTTCTTTGTGTTTGTGCATGTTAGACTTTTGAAAATAGTTCTCTCAATTGCACTTTGTAATCCTACTAATATCAATAGAAACTCTATAACTTTTTCTGATATTTGTTTGTGTTGATTACATTGTTCATATATTGTTAATTGCTTGATAACAATCACAGGTCGATCAATTTGAACCTATCATAACATATTTGTTGCAAATGGTCTAGCTTGTTAATGTAACATTTAGATGTGTTATGATTATACTATTACATGTGTCATAGAACTTGTTAATGTAAAATTCAGATGTGTTATGATTATACATATTACATATGTCACAGTACCTTTGGGGGTTTAAATAATTATTGATCAACCCAGATGTGGAAGCCACATTTGATCGTTGTATTGATTTAGGAGTAGTCAAGTTAATCTGTTGCTTTTGATTTGTGAGTTTGTTCTTTTGATTTTTAGGTTTTGACTTTTGTATATTTTCACAATTCCTTAACTCCTTAGATACAAATCTTGTATTGATAGCAGAAGACTTAGGATCTGAATATGTTTCTGGATCAGAGTTAGATTTGATCTTTGGTTTTGATGTCATTTCAGGGATTGTGTTCATGTCAAAAGTTCCTACTCACACAAACTTCATACGTTTAAATTGATTGTTATTTTTCTTGATGATGTTTTATTTCTTTGGGATTGAATTGAATCTAGAGAAGAATCTTTTTCAGTTTCTTTAACTTTATGTTCTTTTTGGTTTAATTCATAAGAACATGAATCATGAGGACATGAATAATCAGAACATGAAGCATCCAATTTTAATTTTTCTTCTTTAGTTTTCCCTTTCTTCTTGTCATTGATTTCAATGACTTCTTCAACACATTCTTCAAGTTCATAATTTTCAAAAACACATTCATTAAATCCTTTGGGAACAAACAAATTCTTGTTCTTTCGTCGAGGTTCATAAGATTTAACTTTTATCGGAAGACCATTTTTGAACTTTTCTGAATCGTGTTCCTCAAATATCTCAACATTTATCTTTTCAAATTTACTTGCTATAGTAGCTTGCATATTCTTTTTCTTTTCATGAATGGCTTTGAGCTTTGTTTTGTTTTCAGGTGAGTGATCATGTGTGTTAAAGTTCTCTGATAAGGTGTTTGAGATAGATTTAGCAAAAGGCTCATGTGTGAAACCTAGATCCGTATTGTCTTTATCCTTTCTCCCACTTACATATTGTTCAACTATAGGTTTGGAACTTTTTACTTTGGCAAAATCAACCTTAGTTGCAACATGAGCCAATTTATCTTGTTCTAGGTTTTTAATCATCTTTTCAAGTTGCTTCTTTACTAGTTCAAGTTCTTTGAGATTTTGTTTCAAGATGTTTGAAGAGATATGATCTTGTCATTACAGATTTTATGATCAATTTTGACTTTATCATTCATTAATTCTTCTTGTTTGAGTTTATCACATATTTTGAATGAGTATATTCTGTAGTGCTCAACTTGATCAAAACATGCTTTAGTGCATATTTTTTTGTAAGGCCCCGTTCCTGGGACATTTACAACTGACCGATCATTGGACATAAAACATATAAGTTACATTTACAATTACTAAAAAATTGTAGCGGAATAAATCAGTATCATTTCTTATAATTATAATTGCTTTGGCAAAATAATACATTGTAGTTAACTATTACAAAATATCATAATTTGCATTAAATCACAAACACATTTTCGTAATATGAAATGGATGCCATCCAATATAATCCAAGTAGCTGCTCCGTGCCATCCTCAGCAACATAATCTGCCAACTAGAAACACATAAAAGTCAGCTTTGCTGAGTGAGTTCTAGTTTTATAAAATAAAATACTTCTCTTTCATTTAACACCATTCTTTCTTCCATACGTAATTATACATCATACAAACACAGAGATAATAATTATTATTATCTCTTATCATTATTCGCAAACTTTTGTTCGTTCATCATCATACGTCATCGTTACCATTCGTTATCTTTCTTATCGTACCTTACATACATTCATTAATTTCCGACGGCATAACTGTACCCTGAACATTGTTCACGAAGTTGACCCTTGGGCCTAGGGCAAGTACATTCATCATTATCAATCATCTTTCATCCCGGACCAATGCCATATGCTATACCCCGAACATTGCGCACGAAGCTGGTTACGGGGCCAAAGGTCTATTATAGACCTCGAACATTATGCACGAAGCTGACTCCAGTACCTAGGGCAAGCGACAAGAGTCCCATAGATATGGTCAATCACAAAGATTAGACCCCAATGTGCATCCTTCCGGGGTAGCTAACCCACACATAGTTGAGCTAACACCCTTCATTGAGTGTGAACCTCCATACATTGCTTCGAGTACTTGTCATTACTTTCATTCATTCAATAATGCATGCACTCATTCATTAGATACGTTCCTCTATTCATTATCATTTCACTTTTCATTACATACTACTTTACATTTGTTGATATTAATCATACCACGCAAAGCCATGGAAAATAAACATACATAAAAAGAAACATAACATAAATATAACCATACCATACATAACATCATCCATCACATCACATATGACATCAAAAAGTCAACTTACATTACCCCGAGGAACCTCCCAAGTCAAAGCCTACACTTTACATTTTCCCCAAAATTCAGAAAAAATATTCAAAGTCTTAGGCGCATGGGCACTATGCAGACGCATGGCCTTCTAGTTGCATGGGAACACTTAGGCGCATGGGAAAGGTTATGGGTGCATAGGCACAATTTTGGCGTATGACCCGACACTTAGTCATTTCAGGCATTTCTAGGCGCATGAGCACTATGCAGGCAAATGAGTGCTTAGGCGCATAGGCAGTTTAGGCGCATTGACACTTAGCTAAAATTCAGCCTACTCTAGGCGCATGGATACTTTCTGGGCGCATGGGGTTTTGGGTGCATAGAGGACACCTAGGTAAATTCAACCGTTGGGCGCATGGGCCAATACAGATGCATGGGCCAATCCAGGTACATGGGCAACCAACTCATACTATCAATATCAGAATCAGTCCCAAATCATCAATTCAACATGTTCTAAGCTTAGTTCTAACATTCTAAGCACCATATCATAAGCATAACACAATCATAACATTAGGATCACCCAAATCATACCCCACCCACATTCACACACATACATACATAGGGGTACAAAACCCACTTTATAAAAACATACATATATGCATTTTCAGCCCTAAAATTGGTTAAAACATATGAAAAGGGGGTTCTCGAACTCACCTTAGTAGCCTTCGAGTATGACTTCCTTCCAACCCGTTTTCGCTATGAGTTCAACCACCTAAAACCCACCAAATCAGACAACCTAACACACACACAAACAAATAAGCATATAATCGAGGCATAGGCCAGCCAAGAACATCTCAAAACAAAGACTTCTTACCTTGAATTCAAATTCTTGTTATTCTTCTTCAATCCTAAGAGCCTTCTCTACTCTTTCTCTCTTTAAAATCCAGTGAAAAGAAAATACGTAGAAAGGTGTGGGCGACCATCACCTTTTTGCACCCACTTTTATTCTTTTTATCCTTTTAACACACTAAACCCCTCAACTTGGGTTAAATTATATTTTCTTCCTTTTCATCACCTTTATTCTTTCTTTCTTGTGTTTAAAAATGTTTGAATGTTACAAGTCCACCCCCCTTATATAGATTTCGTCCCTGAAACCTGTTATTCCTCAAACAGATGTGGGTAATGGTGTCTCATCTCTTCTTTAGTCTCCCATGCAGACTCGGGTCCCTTCCTGTGCTTCCACTACACCACACACACACAAGGTTGCTCCCTATAATTGAGTCGTTCATCTACTTCAATATCTTCTAGTGGTACAACGTTCTCTTCATCGGATAAACACTTTCTCAGATGTGATACATGGAATGTTGGGTGAATTCCACTTAACTTGTCAGGTAACTCCAGCCTATAGGCCACCTCTCCTACTCAAGCGATGATTCGGAAAGGCCATACATACCTCGGGCTTAATTTGCCCCACTTTTTGAACCGAATGATGCCCTTCCAAGGTGAAACTTTCAACATAACTCTATCACCCACCTGGTACTCAATCGGTCTACATCTCTTATCCGCATACGACTTTTACCTATCTTTGGTTTCCCCCATTGAGGCTTTGTTCTTCTCTAGCTTCTCTATCGTAGCCTCAATCACTTCAATACTCCCCAACTCTTTCTGACCAATATCACCTGCAAGATCGGTTTTGTGTCACTTAACACTTAATTTTCTCTCAAACTCACTTAATGACATACTGGTTTGGATAAAGCGGATTCTCTTATAAGAGTTGATTATAATATACTAAGTAACAAATAACACAAGGAGATAATTTTCAAGGTACTTGTTTATATTACTTCTCAACTCCAAGTATTACAAGACTCTTAGAAGCATATGATATGAGTTACAATGAGAAACTATATACACTATCACCTACAGCCGAATATACTTTGATACCAGCTAGAATTTTATAGCTAAACCAAATACTACAAAGCTATAGTTATGGTATCTTAGATAATGTCTTATCTAAAATTTGTAGTCTTGATATGTCCATGACTTACCTTTTGTCACCAATTAAAGTTGGCAACTACACTAATAGATAAAGATGAATAGTAGAATAAAATATGGTCAACAACATGGGTTTTAAGTAGACCGGGCAATGCTAACCTGTTTGATTTTATTGGGGTTGATTTGGGTCTTAATTTTAAAACTATGGGTTAAGATGGGTTAGTTATTATTTTTAAGAAGGTTAGGACGGGCAATTATAAAAGCTGAGGAGAAAAGAAATGGGTTAATATGGGCGGTGCTAAATACCCTCAATGGGTCAGGATGGGTTGTTATTAGGTTTGGCTTTGAACGTTTCCCCACATGTTCATTATTTCTATCAAATTTCAAGAGTCCAATCAAAAATCATCATCAATGATCAATCCCCTATTTTGATTCAATACCTCATGTATTACCATTTCAATTTCATCACGAGTCATTGCTTAATGTTGTTTTTCTTAAAATTCAACCCATAAATATCCTCAATATGGATGTAATATTCAACCGAAAGTGGTGTAGTGGCTTCTGCACATCATGTTGACACAATCACCGAGATTTCCGCAATAAAAACGTGTAACTTCTTCTTCCACTAGCATTCAATTGGTTCTGAAAGAAGACTCTACTCGTCATGGAAACTCATTCGTTGTCAAAACCCAAGACCTTCACCGACATCTTCATCGCCATAACCAACATCAAAGTTTGTGGGCTTCATCAGTATCTTATTTAATCCAACCTATTACTTTAGAGTGAACTATGCATTTTCAATTGATAAACAATAATTTCAATGCATTGTTTGTTAAATAGATGACTGAATTTGGCTAGTCTTTTTGTTGTTAATTTTAATTTAAAAACATAATATAACTATTACATATTTTGGGAATTCATAATAGCTTAGTAAAGAAAATATGGATTTTGCTTTAATCAGAAGTGATGTTGCAAATCCTCATTTTATACTAATAGTATTATACAATGCAACATATTAGAACTTTATGTACTTATTTTCAAGTTTTAGTGTTTTGACCCATTATGACCCGAACATATATTTACCCGAATCCAGCCTAATCCTAACCCATCCTAACCCATTTTTAAATTGGCCCATCCTGACCCTAACCCAACCTAACCCAAACCCATTTTGCCCCGTTACACTACCCGACCCAACCCGCCCATTTTGCCGGGTATAGTTTTAAATAAACGCCATGCATTATATCAAAGGTCTATGGCGGAGTATCAGATAGACCATACATATTTTGACTGGTACATAGTAGATAAATCCAATGGTTAACTAGCTTTGGAAGAACCTATTTTTCCAAAGTCACTTATAGTTCGGAAGTAGCTACTTCTTTCAAGGCTTCCTTGTGACTTCATACTTTGGAAGTTATAGTCTTCATTTCTTCAAAGTGTTGAAGCTTCGGAAGAAGAGAGAGTTTGTGTTCGGAAGTTGGAGTTTTCCTTTGGAAGTTGATCTGGTACTTGTCTTTAGAAGAACTCCATTTGTCTTGGGAAGTTCCATACTTAGCTTTTGAAGTCCTTTATTTGTTGCACCTAAATAGTCTAAGTGTTTGGTATTGGTTGCACCAGCCTTTCTAGATCCAATAATCTCTCCCTAGGCTGATGCAACCAAAACCTCACTTCCTCCTGCTTCTCAAAACCTTCAGCACCAGGGATAAAAGATGATTATCCATTTCTTTGTTCTTCCCTAAATTTGTGTTGAGAAGTTTGTACAAGTCATTAGTGGACAAGAGATCCAGTCTGTCACTCTGAATGACATGCACCCTTTGTTGTGTCCCCTTGAATAGAGTTAGTTGACGGGAGTAATAGTCATTCTCCCATCTAACTATGGATTCAAGGTTAGAACCTTCAACCATTTCCTCCTCCTCTCTCAGTTTCATCTCCTCTTCAAGGAAATGATCTTTTGTGAAGGAACACGAGGGAACATGAGGAGCAATGAGAATCCATCAACAAAAGTCAACTTGACAGACTCCTCCACACAAGAGATGTCACTCAAAGTTGTACACTTGATGAGGTTTGTCTTGATCTCCTTAAACTCCTCTATAGTGAGATGTTGGGTGATTGAGAGTATGACTTGGGTGGCTGTTTGGTCGGAGAGGCTTGGGTTCTTGGTAAGGTTATAGGTTTGAGGATGGGTAGTTTAGGTGGTTTTTTGGATTGAGTGGGAGAGGAAGTGGGTAAGGTTGATGATGTGGGTTTAGGGGTGTAAGGCTCAAAGGTTGGTTCAGTTTTAATAGGGAAAAAGAAAGGGATAGGTTCGGGTTGAGGACGTGGTTATGGAGTAGATGTGAAAGTCGACCCCTGTACTTTTCGGTACATCTCTTTCCTTCTTCCAGAGCATATGTCAGCCTTGATTTCTCTGACAATACGCTACAGGGTCTTCACTGACATGGGACCCACCTGCTTACCAAAAAAGCCATAAGTTCGAAGGTAGTTCTTCATCCAAGCCTTATCACCTATCTTCCTCGTAGTAGCAAGTCCTACATCCTCTTCTTTTTTCTTCTTCTACCTCAGTTTTTCTTTTGCAGTTTTCTTTCTCTCTTTCGACAACTGATGTTGCTCTTTGTTGAAGAGCCATAAGATCGTAATATTATAATGGGGAGACAGTTCTGCTAGAGAAAAACCCCTAGAGGTTAGGAAAGTTATCCTTTCCCTCGTAAGCTGCAGATCAGCTTCCCTTTTCTTCCTCTCTTTTTCCTCCTCTAAGGCCAGCCTTGCTACTTTTTCCCTTTTTTCAATCAATAACATGGTTGCCTTTTCCAGCTCAGTTAACTCCTCTAGTGGTAGCAGGAGCATATCTTCACTAACAACTCAAAGATTGATAAGCCTGTCAATGATCTCCACCCTCTTTTTGTTCTTGACAACCTCATGGTTTACTGCAGCTGCTTTGCTATTTGTAGCTAGCAACTTCCTAGTTGGGAGTCTACCTTTCTTCTTGAGTTTTTGTAACCTTGCTTCCTCCTAAAGCTCTTCCTTGACATCCCTCTTCTTTCTTTTGACATCTTCGAAAGTGCTAGACCTTTGGGGTTCTTGGATGGAAGTTTCAGGCTGAGAGATAGTTGTTGGAGCTTGTTGTAGTGGAGTTTTTTGAGCTAAGGATCAGTTGAGAAAGTCCTCACAATTCACCTTAGATGCCAGCTTTAGAATTGGGTTTGGGATAATTAGATACTCGGACATGGAGAATAGTCCTTTAGCAACTTCCACCTCAGCTTTGGAAGATTGAGGATGTTCTTTTGAGGCTTTGACTTCAGCTTTGAAAGTCTGAGGGAATGCACTATCTATCCCAACTGTGTAAGTTGTTGGGCCATTAGTCCTCATTTCCCCTTCGAAATCAATCTCAGGTTCCATTTGGGCCTTAGGTTGACCAACATCTTCCACAGTGGTTGAAGGTGCATTTATCCTTTGAAGATCTTCAGCTCCAAAGTATATCAAATTCGCATCAGGGCTAGGATGATCTAAGAAAGATCCTATCAAGAACTTGGAGAAGATCCAGTTGAGATCTCTGATTAACCTTGGGTTCATTTGTAGGACAATTTGAGGAGGCTAAGGGAAAACTATTGCTTTAGGAGCCAGGTATCATGAAGTTAGAGAAGTTAAAGCATGGCATTATGGTTCCAAAGATGTTTGTCTTAGAACTCTCTCTCCCCCATTTTGGTAGCATCATCTTGAGAGCTAGATATGCTAGAGGAAGAAGTCAATGAGACCTGAATGGGTACATGCTTAACCGATCTCTTAATCTGTTTCTCAGCTAGTTGAGCCTTGAGATTTTCAATCTCAAGTTCTTGAGTGGTAGACCTATCCTATAAAGTCTTAACCTTTGGTTCAAGATTTGAGACATTAGAATGTAGGTCTTGAATGGTGAGTTTCAGACTCTCCTCATCTTCTTTCGAAGAATCACGGGGAGATGAGGTAATATACCTGATATATTCATCCTCACCACCAGATGTGGTTTCTTGGCACCCTAGTTTCCCTTGCCTAAGATATGCTACCACTACCCTCAGGATCCAATGAGGCTTCTTCAGTAGTGGTAGTTGAATCTACATGAGTCCCCTCCACAACAGTGAGACTCACCTTAATTGGTTTTTGCTGATTGGGGCTAGAGATAACAGGTCCCTCTAGGCTCTATTGATCCAAAATAGGGTAATGGGGATCAACTTCATTGCCATGAAGAGACTTAATCTCCTCATCACTACTTATAAATAGGTCAGTAAAGGATATTGCAGGACCGGTGAAGGGTGGTCACTTACAACACAACAACAAAAAGAGGAGAGAAACTTAACTTAATCAAACAGTGAACTGGATTAACCACAAGTAAAGACACTAAGAACCCAAGTAATTAAGAGACAAAACAAAAGAGCAAGATACACAAGGAGATTGTTTTCAAGATTGCAGTATATTGCTTTCTCAATGTTCTATTACAAGTGTTACAAAGCATAGAAGAAAGTTACAAGAACATGAGATACTTATACTATATCCTACAACCGGCCATACTTTGAAGGCCAGCTGGATACAATTGACTTGACAGAACACAAAATCAATTGTAGTGTCAAAATGGCAGATTGCCTTTTTGACTTTTTGACTATGACATGCCATAGCTCACATCCTTATCTATTACAAAAAGAATAAAGTACATGAAGTAGAAATTTTACAGACTCAAGACCTCAATGTAAAGTTACCAAAAGCAAGGACATTTTCACCAACTCATGTATGTTGGTGACTTTACAGAGTTGCAGCGGAAAGGGGTCCAGCTTTATGGAAAAGTACATTAGATAAAGCATGTTGTTAAAAGTATACAGAAGAAATCTGTCTTCAAGTGTTGGCTTCGGAAGACTTTGTCTCTGAAGCTTCGGAAGACTTCATCTTTGGCTTCGGAAGATATTGGTCTTGGCTTCGGAAGATTTCACACTTAGAATATTTCTGTTGCTTGTTTGAAACTTCCGAAGCATTCTTCTTCAGTACTTGTGCAGCATGCATGCAGAAAGACATTGGGTGATTGGTTGCTTTAGCCTTTTCGTATAATCTCTACAGATATGGAAGTTAAACCTAATTACCCGGGACTTTGGTCAATGTCTATTGGCATTGAGCCTTTGGTGGGGATGTCCCTTTGTGTCTACTCAGGGAAAGTATAGAGACTCAACCTGAGGGCTTTCAGCTTGGGTTTCGGGCTTAGGGACAGCTCAAGACAAATTGTATTAGGATATAATTTTTGTAAAAGAAGATGCAAAAGTTGGAGACCAAAGAAAGATACAAAGGAAGGACACAAAAGACATGGACACTTGAAGCATTTGCATGTGGATTCAAGTCTGAGTTCATGGACACATTTTGATGTGTCATTGTTAACCCTTAGGAAAGACCAAATGACAACACTTGTGATGGCAAACAAGTGTTGTCAACTTAGTGGCTTGGTTATGCACTTGTGATTGTATGATTATGCTTGTTTGGTTGTTTGTTCTATGGTTGTTGTTTGATATATGGATATGCATAACAAACTTATAAACAAAACAAACAAGTTAAAATTTTTGGTTCCTTGTCATTAAGTGGTTAACAAAAAGTTATTCAAAGAATTAATGATTTTAATGAAAGGGGTTTTATTAAAAAAAAGAACCATAGGGTACCATGTGTTTGAAATCATGCAAATACAAGGTACATAGAGTTTTCTAAACTAGAATTGTGAAAACTTAAAATTTCTTTTATAAACAAGTTTAACACCATCCTTTTGCACAACACTTGAGTCACCTGGAAACTCCTAATGGTATAAAGGTCACCTAACCATTTGGAGAGAACTTGTGATTTGAGGTGGGGATACCATATTTGTGGGATAAAGATCACCTAACCACTTATGTTGGAAAACCCACATGTGTGTGCAAGTAGGGTGATTTGATTTGCAAACCATGTTAAATGGATCTCCTACAATATGGTTTACAAAGGGTGTTGATGGGATAAACATGCCCACTATACATATGATGTTTAAAATTGATCCCATACCTCTAGAAGTTACAAAGGGTTGCAATTGTCAAAATGTTGACTACCTTGTTAATTTAAATAATCGGATAAAGGTCACCTAACCACTATTTAAATCTAACGTTGGATTCTAAAATTATTAAATTATGTAAGACACATAAAAAGGGCTTTGATTATTAAAATATGATAATATCAAAAATACTAAAATTGAACTTTCTTAAATTTTGTAGATGGCCACCAACAACGATGAAAATAATCATATCCCGTCCGCTCACTCACTATCACTAAGGACCATTCTCCAAAAGGAGAATCTAAACCATAATAACTTTATAGATTGGTTTCAAAACTTGAGAATTGTTCTCAAGCGAGAGAAACGGTCATATATTTTAGACGATCCGATTCCCGATCAGCCTAATGAGGATGATGAGGAGGCCTATAACAATTGGGTGAAATACAATGAGGACTCAGTCCAAGTGTCTTGCCTAATGTTGGCAAGCATGACTCCGGATCTCTAAAAGGAGTATGAACATCACGGAGCATACGACATGATTACCTAGTTGAAGGAAACGTTCCAAGAGCATGCAAGGGTAGAGCGCTTCGAAACGGTTTGAGCACTACATGCATGTCGTATGGATGACACCCAATCGGTCATCTTATGTACTTAAGATGAAGAGCCACATTGACAGCCTCGGAAGGCAAAATTGTCCCGTCTCGAAAGAGTTGGCTACGGATTTGATCCTCAACTCTTTGTCAAAAAGGTTTGACAACTTTGTAATGAATTAAAACATGAACGGGTGGGACAAGAACATAAGTGAGCTTCACTCTATGCTCAAAACAGCCGAGGTTGCCATGGGCAAAAAGGTTTTACCCGTTCTCACCATCAATGAAGGTGGGAACAAGAAGAGGCCTGACCCCGCACCCAAGGCAAATGTTGCCAAGGGTAAAGGGTATGTTAAAGGAAAGGGAATGGGAGTCGTTAAAGCGCCACCACTAAAACAAGCGGAGAAGAAGCAAAAGGTTGCTTTGAATGACCCATGCCTTAAGTGTGGGGAGATTAGACATTGGGCAAGAACTTGCCCTGTCCATCTCAAAGAGTAGCAAGCTAAGAAGGATGTCGGGCAAACCTCAGGTACAATTTTCATGATTCATATTGATCTCAATTTAATATCCTCTATCAAATGGGTATTGAATACTAGATGTGGAACTCATATTTGCAATTTGTTGCAGGGGTACAAAAGAAGTAAGGACTTCAAGAAAGGGGATATAAGCCTCTACATGGGGAATGGGGGAAAAGTTCAAGTTGAAGGCCGAGGGGACTACATCTTGAAGTTTCCAAAAGGTTTGGAAACAATTTTGAACAATGTTTTGTATGCTCCTAGTTTGACTAGGAACATTTTTTCAGTTTCTCAATTAAGACAATATGGTTATGTTATGACATTTTTTGAGAATGAAATTCGTGTTTCTTTAAATGACATATTTTATTTTAAAGCTATTCGTATTAATGGTATTTATGAATTGGTTCGTGAAAACACATTATATGATAGCTCATTGTACCAAACCACCACTAAAAGGCTCAAACTGGATTTGAGTAACACCTATCTTTGGCATTGCCGTCTTGGTCATATAAACAAGAAGCGCATACAAACACTTCAAAAGAATGGTCTTCTAAAAGCAAGTGAATATGATTCGTTTGTTGTATGTGAATCTTGTTTGCAAGGCAAAATGACTAAGGCACCTTTTAGTGGCAAAACCGAAAGGGCAAAAGAATTATTAGGTATCATACATTTGGATGTATGTGGTCCTTTTAAGCCGATGACTAGGAATAATGAAAGATACTTCATTACATTTACCAACGACAATAGTCGATACGGGTATGTGTATTGTTAAAACACAAAGATGAAGCTTTTGAAATGTTCAAAACCTTACAGAATGAAGTAGAAAATCAACTCAACAAGTCAATAAAAATCCTCCGCACCTATAGAGGAGGTGAATATCTAAGTGATGCTTTTAGAGAACATCTAAGTTGTGGGATTGTCTCACAACTATCTCCACCAGGAACACCACAACACAATGGTGTGTCCGAGAGGAGAAATCAAACTCTATTGGACAAGGTTTGATCTATGATGGCTAGAAGCTCATTGCCTCTAGCATTTTGGGGTTTCGCTTTGCTCTTTACATCCTATATTTTGAATATGGACCCAACCAAGAAAGTGGAAAAACACCTTTTGAAATATGGTATGAAAGGGTTCCATCACTATCATATTTAAATGTATGGGGATGTGAGGCTTATGTTAAGACTCTCACCTCAAACAAGTTAGAAAGTCGTTCCACTAAATGTATCTTTATTGGATATCCTGGAGATTCTATGGGATATTATTTCTATGATCCTTTGGAATAAAAGGAGTTTGTTGCCAAGAAGGCTGAGTTAATAGAAGCAAAATTCTTTATGAAAGGAACTAGCAGTAGAATAGTGGATCTTGAGGAGGATCAAGAACCCCAAACTAATACACGTTTGGTTGACACTAGCACTCAACATGAGGATGATCAAATAGTTGACCAATACACACAAAACATTCGCAGATCTGGTAAAACTATTAATCTACCTGAAAGATATGGATTTTTCATGGATGGATGGTATGTGGTAGATTCCGATGAACCTACCACTTATCGTGATACAATCTCCAATTTTGATTGTGACAAATGGCTTGAAGCCATGAATGTTGAGATGCAATCCATGTATGAAAACCAAGTGTGGGAGTTGGTTGTACCACCTCTCAACTCGAAAGTAGTTAGAAGTAAGTGAGTTTTCAAGAAGAATACCGATATGCATGGAAACATTGATACTTATAAAGCTAGACTTGTAGCAAAAGCTTTCACTCAAACTCAAGGGGGTTATGATGAGACTTTCTCGCCAGTTGCAATGCTAAATTCTATTAGGACATTATTTGCCATAGCTGCTCATTGTGATTATGAGATCTGGCAAATGGATGTCAAAACCGCTTTTCTAAATGGATATCTTGAGGAAGATGTCTATCTAGTTCAGCCTGAAGGTTTTATCGATCCAAAACATCCTAAAAAAGTATGCAAGTTAAAGAAATCAATTTATGGATTGAAGCAAGCATCAAGAAGTTGGAATCACCATTTTGATGAAGAGATAATCAAATTTGGGTTCATTAAAAATGTTGATGAAGCATGTGTATATAAGAAAGCTAGTGAGAGCATCATCACTTTCCTAGTATTGTATATTCGATGACATTTTACTATTTGGAGAACATAGGTTGTATAATCCTTAGGGTAGTACTGTTGGACCATGAAATGATCATACATGCCAATTCATTTGGTGAGTTGTTGGTTGTTCAGCTGGAAACTCCCTAAGTCCAAGATGTAATCTGGATAAAGAATCTGCTAAGAAGAACCAAGTGTTAACTAGCCGTATTTGTAAATGCAGAAGACATAGAACAAATGCTGACAAGTGTTTGTTCTTCCGCAATAACAAATGCGGATAGTCAAAAAGATATGCAAACAACACATGTTCATCCGCATTTGCAAATGCGGATGACCAGCAACAAATGCGCATAAATATTTGTTCATCCACATTACCCAATGCGGATGACCAACTACAAATGCGGATAACAAGAGAACAAATGTTGATCAAGTTCAACTCATCCGCACTTGTCAATGCGGATGAACAGTTGAAATGCTGATGAAGACTTAGACTAGTTCTGATGTATAGGTCAAGGGTAGTTTAGTCATTTTTTTATAAAAAGCATCGTGTCAGCCTATAAATAGAATATAAAACCTCGTACACGAGGTGAGTATTGATAAACAATTAGAATATTTAGTATTCCGGATTCTTAAGTTGTATTATCAATGTTTAATGCTCAACCTTAGCATTCATTGTAATCAAACATCTTCATCAATATATACAAGCATTTATGAGTATCTTCTTGCATTAAATGTTTATTGATTGTTTGTTTCCGCCATTCAATCTCTGACTCAATTACTAAATTCGATCCGTGTGAGAATCTTAATCTCACCACCCAGTCAATTGGTATCAGAGCTTTGGCTCTCGGTTCTTTTTTAGATCTACCCAAGATCTGAATAGAACTTGATTGATCTGGTGATCCAGTTGCTAATAGTTATTGTTCACACTCCCTCACCCTCAAGAACAAACCAATTGTACCCATTTTTAAAGCTGTGAACAGTCAATCTTACAAAAAGCTTCAACCGAAACTAAGAAACATAACAGATATGATTATTTGAGCTTGTTTTGGACGATTTGGACCAGTTGGACTAAGTGAACTTAAAACTTTTCTAATCTACACTAAACAAGTTAAAATTACTATGTTAAAATGGATTCACACAGTTTTTCAGAACTTGGCCATACACCTAAACCTCCCATGCTTAAACACAAATCTGAGTTTAAGCAATGGAAAATCAGATTCAGGAATTACATTACAGGTGTAGATCTGGACTTTTGGATCTCAATATGCAAAGGCCCACACATCCCAGTTACACTGTCTGCAGATCAAGCTGCCATCTACAAAACATCATGAATACCTATTTAGTATCTGACTCTTGATGAAGATGACTACAAGAAAATCAAGATTAACTTCAAAGCCTACTCCATACTCACTCAAGCACTCAAGATGGATGTGCTAAAAAATCTAGAAAAGTATGGTACTGATAAAACAATATGGGATGCACTACTAATTATCTGCGAGGAAAGCAGTGAAGTTGTAGAGATTAACAAGGATAAGCTTGTTAATTAGTATGAAACATTTCATCACTCCAAAGGGGAGTCCATATCTAAACAACTGCACAGATTTGTGCAATTGGTAAATGACTTGGAAATCATGGGAGTCAATTATAAAGTCAAAAAGTTAAACAAGAAAATGTTGCACAGTCTTCCAGAGTCCTGGAAACAAAATGTGAGCATGTTGAAGAACACTCTTGATCTTGAGAGTACTACCCTGGATATAATGATAGCCAAGATAGAAGCACTGGAGCTTGATAAAAGAAGCAGAAAATTAGGTGGATCCAAAGTGATTGAAGAATACAAGTTTCCATCAGACTCACACTATGTGGAAAATGCCTTCATTACTAAAGATGATTTTATCTCTTCAAGAGATCAACTAAAAATCACTGGATTCCTTGGAACTCCACCAATAAACCATCCATTAACATCATCCCAAGCATCAGGATTCAATGCAACTCCTACAAACACTCCTGATGATATAAGATCTCAAGAACAAAAGGCAACTTACAATGCCTTTGTTGCTAGCTTTGAAGTTTATCTGGGAGGAAGACTCACCTCTGCACATCTCATCTAAGAAGACTTAGAAGAAATGGATCCTGATGATGTAGAAGAAATAGATATGCAATGGCAAATGGCCATGATTGCAATAAGAGCTAAGACATTATAAGGAAGGGAATAGAGCTCAGCCTTAATGAAAACACCAAGCTTGGGTATGAGAAATCCAAAGTGAAGTGCTTCAAATGTGGCATGACTGGCCACTTCTCTAGAGAATGCAATGCCCCCAAAAGAAACAACTTTCAAAGGAATTCTCAGAGTCGGTCATCCTCATAGCCAAACTCAAGTTTTCACTCCAATCATCTTCAGCAGCAGTATCATCACCAACAACAACATCAATCATATGAGACTCAACCTCAGCTGACAAATCAAGCTCATGGAAGCAATCAGTCATCTACAAGTGCTCTTGTGATTAAGCAAGATAAAGTATGTGACTGGAGCATGTATGCGGACAAAGTAAAACCTTAATTCCAAAATCATGCACTCATGGCTCACATCAACGATGGTCCATCTCCCATGCCTTTTGAGGTAAAATCTAACATGTGTAGTGATAAATGCATTACTGAACTGCAAGGTTATAAAGAGCACAACCATAAACTTGCAGGCAAAATAAAAGAGGAAAAGGTTAAGTTAGAGATGCTCAAGAGAGAAATAAAAGGCTTTGAAATCAAAATAAAATCTCTTATCTCTGACATTGAAAAAATGCATAGTGAAAAGTACACTCTTGTAGCTAAGAATGAGCAACTGACTGAAAAGTTAGCTCAATCTAAACCTGAACATACACTTACTGAAGTGAAACTAGAAAAGTTTCAACTATCTTCAGTCAAGCTGCAAGAGATGCTTGATTCTCAAAAGGATCCCAAAGATATTTCTGGGATCGGTTATAACTCTTGTCCTCCACCATACAATGACAACTACATTGTCATGCTCGACTCTGTTACTCTCAACGAGAAAATTGAACCGAACACTATTGAACCAAAAACAATAGTAAAACAGATCACAAATCCTCTAAACCATTCAAATGTTTACATTGAAACAAATGAGGATAAAATCATATTAGGACACCCAATTAAAATCAAAGAGTGTTCAGACAAGGCAGTGAGTGTCATCAAACCCACAAGCCCCATGAAGGCAATTATTCCATTTGTGAAATTCATGCCTGTTGTTTCAAAAAGTAAAAAGAAATTTGTGAAGTTAGTAAAACCCTCTGCTGAAAGCAGTTCTGATAATGAGATTATATCTCCAAACAATTCAAGCAAATCAGACAAGGTTTCACTACAAAAG
>BJCM01066199.1:0-21227 GCA_018326385.1 Flaveria bidentis | reverse complement strand
TTACCTTTTAAAGAATAAAAAAGGTTATAAAAACATTATTAATTATTTTATGTAATTTAAATGCTATAAATATATTATAGCACAAATTTGGATTATTTCAAAACATTTTAAATATACAATTACTTTAAAAAAATTATTATTCAAATAATTATTTAAATAATAATATAAATAATTATTTATTCAATTATTCATTTAACCATGATGCCATTACACTTAATCATTTAAATGACTAATTACTTAACTATGTCATAACGTAAATAATTATTAAATTAGTTACTTCTTTACATAATATATACTTAACCTTTATTAAACCAATTATTATAAATTAAATTATTTGATTTCATTAATCATTCATTTTCGTTCTCAAGTTTAATTGATTTATTTTATCTTTATTGAATCTAAATATAATTGATTATATTATCTTATTATCATAATTATCAAAACCCCAAATCCTAATTGAAACCCTAATTCATATTTACTCTTGAATCTTATCTTTGTCCTAATTCTAATACATCAACCATTAGGTTATATCATGAATAAATCGTTGGAGCAATCTTATTTTCTTATTATTATCTTAAGTGCATCCTACATCTTGTGAGTTTTTCATGCCCCTTTTGACTTTATTTCACACCTTTTGGGGTGAAACATGTTAACCTTATAAATTTACACTTGTAAACATCTTGATACTTGTAAATGCACATGCAATTCATCTTTACCTTTTTGTCATAGTTATTGATATTATTATGAGTGTTATATGAGATACATTATATGTTGACAATCATTAACTAATGCTAGTCTGGCGACGTCATAGATCTATGGGCCTGACAAGCCTACTTGGTGCTGAAGTCGATGTATTGCCGGCTCCTGATGACATATGACTTGTTCATCATGGGAACCAAGTACACTTAGCCAATCATTATAAACTTGTAATCTTAATCTTAGTCGAGGTTTGATTGTAGCTATATGTGTTCTATAAACTTACATAATTCATAACCATTGACATGAATTGCTACTTGTAAATTTTTACATATATATATATATATATGTATTGTAAGGTTTGATATAAGGCTAATACAACCCAAACAACCAAAGTTTCTCCTGCATGCATGCACAAGTGTACTGAAGTGGAATGCTTCGGAAGTTTCACACTCTGCCTTAGAAAATATTCTAAGTGTGAAATCTTCTGAAGCCAAGACCAATATCTTCCGAAGCCAAACATGAAGTCTTCTGAAGCTTCAAAGACAAAGTCTTCCAAAACCAACACTTGAAGATAGATTTCTTCTGAAAAATTTTAAACACATGCTTTATCTGATGTACCTTTTCCATAAAGTTGGACCCCTTTCCATTGTAACTCTGATGAGACACCAACTTTACATAAGTTGGTGAAAAGGTCCATGCTTTTGGTAACTGTACATTGAGGTCTTGAGTCTGTAACTTTCTACTTTATGTACTTAATCTTTTTTGTAATATATTAGGATATGAGCTACAGCATGTCATAGTCACTAGTCAAAAGGCAATCTGCCTTGTAACTATACATTGATTTTGTTGTTGTCTAGATCATGTATCCAGCTGACCTTCAAAGTATGGCTGGTTGTAGGTTGTAGTATAAGTATCTCTGGCCCTTTGTATCTTAAACCATTGCTTTGTAAACACTTGTAAGGAACTAAAGAACAATATACATCATCCTTGAAAACCAACTACTTGTGTTGTTCTTGTTTTGTTTCTTGAATACTTATGTTTCTTAGTTCTCACTAGAAATGGTTTCTAGTTCCCCATTTGATATGTTAAGTGTTGTTGCACACTCTCCTCTTTGTGTTGTTGTGTTGTAAGCAAGTACCCTTAAACGGTCCTGCAATTGGTATCAGAGCATTCCAGGCTCTTGATAGTAAGATCTCACCATCTTAAGATCCCTCACACACACAAAATACTTAACAACTCAAATGCCAGCTATCTCTAAAGCTGATATGGAAATTGGAACCACGACAAAGTCCCTACTGATCACTCTTGATGACTTTTGCACTTGGTGCCAAAGAATAGAAGGCTTTATCAAGTCTCTAGACTTAAGAATATGGGAGTCTATTGTTTCTAGACCTTACATACCAAGCACCTCTTCAGCTGCTGCTGGAGGTGGTATGATCCCCAAGGTTGTGGCTAACTACTCAGATGAAGATAGAAAGAGAGTAGAAATTGATCAAAAGGTCATGACAACCCTTCAGATTGCTCTTCCAAACTCTGTATACAGAGGTTTCAAGAAATGCAAAACACCTAAGCAGTTATGGGGTGCATTGGAACTGATGTTTGAGGGTTTCATTGAAGCCAAGGAGAATAAGAAGGATCTCCTAAAGCAGCAGTTTGAAAATTTCACCTTTAAGATAGGTAAGACCATGACTCAACAACACTTCAGGTATGTTGAGATTGTGAATACTCTAGTAGATGTTGGAGTAACTCTTGAAAACAAGGACATTGTAAAGAAGTTCATGTCCTCTCTTCCTAGGCAATGGACACATTATTGTGTTGTTATCAAGAGGACTGAGAACCTAAAGACTCTCTCTTTGAAAGAGTTGTATGGCATTCTTAGTGGATACTAGATGGAGATGAACATGCAAGGTTCATCTGGTAACTCTAGCAATCGAATGAGTTCAGCCCTGCATGTGGTTGGAAGGGATAGCATAGAACCTCAACATCATCTTATATGCTACTCTGACAACTCACAAAAGGTTCCTTTCATCACTTTCTCGGAGACACTAAGGGAGAACTATACTCAAGGAAGCCCATTCCAAGAGACAAGTTCTTCACAAGCCTTTGTGTCTTCTGATGAAACCTGTGGTAGCTTTCTCTTCACCCTTAAAGACCTGGATTGTATCCATCCAGATGATTTGAAGTATATGGAAATAGTCCAGCACATGGCTCTTCTCACTCATAAAGCCAAGAAGTTCTACAAGCAGACAAGAAAGAAGTTTCCTAGCAATATAGCTAGTGGAAAGTTTGGGTTGGATAAAAGCAAAGTCAAGTGTTACAAGTGTAACTTGATTGGCCATTTTGCTAGTGAAAGCAAGGCACCAAGAAAAAATGGTGTCCAAGCATAATCCAGACCAAACTACACTGATAAAGCTACCCAGAATGAGAAGCAAAGCAGCAAGCTACAGTTGTTGTTGAAGAATGAGGCTTTGACTGGAGCTTTTAGGTGGAAGATGCATCTCCAAACCAAGCATTGATGGCTGACCATGATGAAGCCAAGGTATTGGAACATCTCTGTACTCCTTAATGTATTGCTAAAGTTAATAGATACAGGTCCTGTAACTTAGAGATGAGATCTGATCTTGAGTCATTGAACATCTTAAAATCTGATTTCGAAAAGGCTAAAAATGATTATAAGTTAAAGATAAAGGACTTAGAGAAAACCATTTTAGTTCTAAAACATGAGCATACCAACTATAGGACTCAGATCAAGGATCTTATAACCAAGTTGACTGAATGTCAGGCTGAGCTTGTGAACAGCAAAGCCAGGGTAGAAAAATGTGTTCTTGAAGAATAGACCTTCAAGAACATCATATCCTCATCCTTGCATGCAAAAGTTTGTTATCAAAACAAGCAGGGACTGGGATCTAGTGAGATAGCTCCTCCATATACAATCTTGTCTGTAAGATCACCTAGGTGTGGAACTTGTGAAGATGAGCTTCCTCTCATAGACCCCTTGAGTGAAGAGGATGAAGAAATAATAGTGAAGAATTCCTCTGAGAATAGTGAATAGGAGGATTCTAAGAAGGGTCACTATCCTTCTAAGGAGAGCAAGAAGCCTATGATGACCAAGTCTATGAGGAAGAATTTGACTCTAAGCAGAAACAAGTCTTTATCCCTGTAGGTTTAAAAAGGTTAAGACTGAATACATCAACCTCAAATCTTCTACCAAGAGTTCTGGTTCATGTTCAAATCATCTCAGCATCAAGAAGAAGGCTGATCCGTTGTGCTACACAGCCTGAACCATCTAACTCTAAGAACATTTCTCACCCTACAAGGATTGTCTCAACATCTGCAAAGATAAAGGTGGAGAAGGGAAGTGATCAAAGTCAGTCTTGTACTTAGAAGAAGGCTCTTAGAAAGAAGAAGATGGAATGTGTTATGTGTGAAAGTACTTCTCATCTTGCTAAGGATTGTCCATACAATCCAAGAGCTACTCTTCATATGACCAAGAAAGAAACTCCCAAGAGCTCCAAGAAGAATTCAACTTCAGAAGGAAAATATGTTTCCTTCGGAAGCTCCAAAATAAAGAAGAAGGCAAGCGGAAAATTTCCTTCGGATGAAAATTTGGTCTCGGAAGAAAGGAATACTTTCGAAGCATTGAAGTCTGTTGTAGTGCTAGCAGGATCTTCCAAAGGTCCAGTCATCAAAACTTCTGAAGTCTCAAAAGCTTCCGAAGTGTTGAAGGTCAAGTCAAGACTTCCAAAGATGGTGTGGAAGACAAAGAAAGACCAAGTGACTGAAAGTTCTTCATCAACAATAGCAAAAGATTCTCAAAGCACAACTATAGGATCTATTACTGTTTCATTACCTTCTACTTCTTTTGATGAGCCCAAGACCAATAAGGCTTGGGTTTCCAAATGTAACTAATCATTTTCTTTGATAAGAAACAACTCAAGACAAACAAGAAAGTCTGGATCATTAATAGTGGTTGTTCCAGGCACATGATAAGCAATAGGTCACTACTCCAAGTTTTTGAAAGAATTAATGGAGGGGAATTTGCTTTTGGAGGAGATGAGGGTGGTTACATATCTGGAAGGGGCAAGGTCACAAATGGTAAGCTCAGCATTGAGAAGGTAAACTTTGTCAAGGAGCTTGGATACAATCTTATGAGTGTATCTCAATTTTGTGATCAGAGTCATAACATGCTCTTCACTGAGCATGAGTGCATTGTTCTCAAGCCCGGGGTGGTCATTCCTCAAGAGCATATCCTGCTCAAAGCCCCCAGGAGAGGGAACATGTACAAGATGGATTTGCAAGAAACATCTCCCTCAAGAGAAGTTTCATGTTTTATATCTAAAGCTAATAGTGATGAGTCTTTCCTCTAGCATAAAAGAATGTGCCACGTAAACTTTAAAAACATGAATAAACTGATTAAGAATAATTTGGTAACTAGAATGCCAAAGAAAGAGTTTACAAGAGATAATCATTGTTGCATGCATGAAAGGGAAGCAACACAAAGTATCTCACAAGCCAAAGGAAAGAAACTCTATAACTACACCCCTACACTTATTACATATGGATCTCTTTGGCCCTACCAGTGTAATGAGTCTAGGAAGGACCTCTTATTGTTTGGTGATCACAAATGACTTTACAAGATTCACTTGGGTCTTCTTTCTTAGAACGAAGGATGAGACTTCTAAGATTCTAAAGATTTCATCTTAAAGATTAAGAATCAATGTGATCACAAGGTCAAACCATAAGATGTGATCAAGGAACAGAATTTAAGAACCAAATCCTTGATACATTTTGTGATGAAAAGGGTATTACAAGACAATACAGTGCTCCCAAGACTCCTCAGCAAAATGGTGTTGTTGAGAGGAGAAACAGGACACTGATTGAAGCTGCAAGAACCATGTTGTCTGACTCTAAGCTGCCCATCACCTTCTGGCAGAGTCAATCAACACTTCCTGCTATGTGCAAAACAGAGTTTTAGTGGTTAAGAAACATGGCAAGACTCCTTATGAACTTTGGCATAAGAGGAAACCTTTCATTAGTTTTCTTAAGTCATTTGGATGTCCTTGCACCATCTTGAATACCAAAGATCAAATTGACAAATTTGCCAAAAAATCAGATGATGGACACTTCATTGGATACTCTTCTCAAGCTAAGGTTTATAGAGTATACAATCTCAGAACTAGAATTGTTGATGAGTCAGCCAATATGACTTTCAATGAACACACACCTTGTCTAGCTGGTTCTGGTCCTGATTGGCTATTTGATCTTGATTTAGTTACCAACTGTTTCAACAAATCTTGTGAGAATATTTCAGGATCTACAGATATCTTACCTTCAGGTGATCCTGATCCAATATTGGAGCTAAGAAGACCTTCAAGTTATACATCTTCAGCTCAGTTGTAACTACTTCTGCAAATGAAGTTTCTATCAACATAACAATGACAAATTCAGCTCATACATCTAAGATGCCTTCAAATTCCATCTCAGAGGTTCAATGACTAGATAAAAAAAGCTTCAAATGTAAAGGACAATGGTGGTGGTGATAGTGATCAAGAATATCTTGATACTGATAACCACTCTGTAGATGAAAACATCAATGATGTCACACACTTATTGGATCAAGTCTCTCTTGATAAGTGTGTTGATATGGTGGGAGAAGCATCAATGTCAGATCTAAAGTTTTCTAATTTAGATCTCTCTCAGAAACTTGTTGTGATCCCTCAGCTAAGGATCCACAAGTCTCATCCCATCTCATGCATCATTGGAGATGTTGACACAGGGGTAAAAACAAGAGGACAAACCCATGAAGCAAATGTTTGTCTTCACTCTTGTTTCTTATCTCAAATGGAGCCCAAGAAGATTAATAAGGCTCTGAAGGATGGAATTTGGGTTGAAGCTATGCAAGAGGAGGTGCTTCAATTCAAAAGGCAAAACATTTGGAACCTATGTCCTCTTCCTCATGGGAAGACTACTATAGGAACCAAATAGGTGTTTAGGAATAAGAAAGATGATAGAGGTTTTCTCATCAAAAACAAAGCTAGACTAGTTGTTCAAGGATACACAAGAAGAAGGAATTGAATATACTGATGTCTTTGCTCCTATAGCAAGACTGGAAGCTGTTAGGATATTCTTGGCATTTGCTGCATCCAAGAACTTCAAGGTCTATCAACTTGATATCAAGTGTGCTTTTCTATATGGGGTGATTGATGAAAAGGTGTATATTAAACAACCACCTTGCTTTGCAGATCCTGATCATCCTGATTATGTCTGCAAGCTTGACAAGGCTCTTTATGGGCTGCACCAAGCACCAAGGAAGTGGTATGAAACTCTATCTCAATATCTCTGCAAGCATGGATACAGAAGGGGTACTACAGATGGAACTCTCTTCATCAAAGGAAAGGGAAATCAGTTGATGCTAGTTCAATTGTATGTAGATGACATCATCTTTGGTTCAACTTATCCAAGGCTCTGCAAAGACTTTGAGAAGCTGATGAAGGCAGATTTGAAATGATTGTCATGGGGCAACTCAATTTCTTTCTGGGAATTCAAGTAAAGCAAGTTGAAGATGGAATCTTCATAAGTCAGTCAAAGTATGTTCAGGACATAGTCAAAAGATTCAACATGATTGATTGTAAGATTGCTAAGACACCCATAGCAAGAAACCACTCCCTTGGGCCTGATCTTGTAGGGAGTGTGTGATGAACACCTTTACAGGGCTATGATTGGGTCTCTTATGTATCTTACAGCTAGCAGGCCTGATATCATGTTTACCACATGTATTTGTGCAAGATATCAAGCCAACCCAAGATGTCAAACTTTATCACTATCAAGAAAATTCTAAGATACCTCAAAGGTGCCTTAACACTTGGTCTTTGGTATCCCAAGAATTCTGACTTCAATCTGTATGCATATACAGATAGTGATTATGGTGCCTGCAATATGACCGCAAAGTCTACATCTGGGGGATGTCAGTTTCTTGGTGGAAGGGTTGTCTCATGGCAATGCAAGAAACAATTATGTGTCTCTGCATCAACTGCTGAAGCTGAATACATTGTTGTTGCAAACTGATATGCTCAAGTGCTTCGGATTCAGAATCAGATGCTTGACTATGGATTAAACTTCAAGGAGACTCCCATTCACATAGACAACAATAGTGTTATCTCTATCACAGAGAATCCTGTGCAACACTCAAGGACAAAACATATCAATATCAGGTATCATTTAATCAGAGATAACTTTGAAAAGGGATTAATTAAACTAGTTAAGGTTAACACAAATGAACAATATGTTGATCTATTTACAAAAGCCTTTTGATGAACAGAGATTTAAGTATCTTATATCAGCTATTGGGATGAATAAGTTTGAGTTGCTTTTTCTTAAAACTAATTCATATTATTTCTTAAAATTTGTGTGTCCTAAGTTGTCTAGTTTATCACCTTCATAAGCTTTTGTTTTCTCTTGATGAAAACCTTTTGAAAACTTTCCTTAGATTTTTGAAAATATTGATCCTTTGGAAGATATGATTTTATTTTTGGAAGAAACTTATGCCTTCAAAACAAATAACTACCTAAGTAATTTTCCTTCGGAAGAAATTTCGGAAATATCTTCCGAAGTTTAAAACCTTTCTTAGGCACTTATATGTTTTCACGGACAATTTCCTTCCGAAGCAAATTAACTCTCGGAAGCTTTGTTCTTTTGAACAAAATGTCCAAGTCTTAATTCTCTTCTGAAGCAAAATTTTCAAAACTCTTAGGAAATTCTTCCGAAGTCATTTTGCCTTCGGAAGCTTTTTCATTAAAACTTCCGAAGACAATTTACCTTCGGAAGCTTTTTCGACTTCGAAGAAAACTACTTTTGAGCAAAAAGCAAACTACTTTTTCAGAGGTGGGACCGACATCCAGATTTCAAAGTTTATCGATGTCATTACCTTTGTCTTAAATCCTTTTCACATATAAACCTAACGGTTTCCCCCCTCTTTCTATCATCTTGATCTTTCTTCCAAACCTAAGTTCCCAAAAACTTCTCTCTACAACCGCCTTTGTTCATCTTTCCTTCACCCTTAAGCTTTCTCAAATGGCCAACCTTAACTGAAGAGATGACCCAGATCTCTCCATGCAGTTACACAGGCAACACAACCAGGTTGCTATGTTAAACTCTGAGAAAGATCCACACTTCTCAGAGGTTTGCCAATTCTTGGCTCTGTCTAACTACTTCACCTTCCTTACCATTGATCTTGTTCTTTATGAGGATCTTCTGCTTGAATTTTAGAAAACCTGTCAAGAGGTTGTTCTAGATGGGGAGAAGACACTACCTGCCACAATGCAGGGGAGGACAATCTTTATCACTCCAGCCATCATCAACACCCATCTTCAGCTGGATGATGAAGAAGGAGAGTTGTCTTTCCCAAAGGAAGTTGTTAATCATTCTTTTGAGCAGATAGGTTGTGAGGGAGATTTCTCTATAAAGATCTTCAGGAAAGGGAAGGCCTCATCCCAGTGGAAATACATGCTTCATGTGGTTATCCATAGCTTGTCCAACAAGAATGGTGGGTGGGACCAGATTCCTGAGGATCTCTCCTTTATAGTGCATTGAATGGTTCAAAGGGTCAAGTTCAGGTATTTTTCACTTTGTTTACACAAATTTACTTGCTAACTTGGACTCCTTATAGTATTACATGTTTCCTATATATGTTCAATATATTCTCAACTGTGAATTGGGCACACAGTTGAGGGAAACAGGTAATATTCTTAAATTGGGACAGATGAAGCCGGACATCTTTAAGATTTTGAAGAAGCCAACTTTTGGCTTCTCTGGGGTAGAAACAACCCTGGTCCCAAAAATGTTAGAGTTCATTGCTCAAGGTGACAACCTAGCAACACAAGCTAGTGTTGAACCAACACCTTCTACTTCTTAACCACTTAAAAGAACATCATAAATCACCCTTACCTACCAAAGAAGATCCAAACGAACCCCTGCACAAACTACTAAGTTTGTGCAGGCCCCCAAATCACTACCCACACAAGATGAAGTGGAAACTAGAGCTTCTACTTATCCTAAGGAGCAAACCACTCCCGTCACTTCACCTATCAGTTCTGAGGTTCCTCATGCTCAAACAGATAAGCTCACAAGCCAAACAGCCTTAAGCCTTCATACTGAGTCTTCACACTCAAATGAACAACCTTCAGGGGACAGCTACCATCCCCAGCCTTTAGACTTAAACCAACCCATTCCCAACCTTGACTTCTATATTGATAAAGACTTAGGCTTCAGTGAGTATCATAAGTCTCTCTACTCCTTTCCCACTCAAAGAGATATGAGTACTCTTGAATCCCCTATGTCTAGCCCATATCAGTCACCCATCACTGAAGTGGATCCTTTTGAACTTGTTCAGGAGATCCATATGGAAGAAGGTGTCACTTTAACAAGTGATTACATCATTCAGACCTCAACCATGGCAAATCAACCCATTGACACTTCTATTGAGGTTGTCATTGAGCAGGGGAAATCTAACAGCCAAGAACTTCATGCTGGTGGTGAGAAAGAAGACTTTGGTCCAATTATCTCATCCCCTAATGATTCTTTTGATGAAGAGGAGGGGAATCTGAGGCTAAAGGTGCAAAAACTATCAAAAACATGTACCTACTTAGTCTCAAAGGTTAGTCACCTTGAATCTTAGGTGACTACTCTGCAAACCATAGTCAATGATTATCAACTTGAGATTTCTTATCTTAAGGAAAAACTAGTTGGGAGACCTTTAAGAAGAGCTCAACCAGGAACACAAGAACCTGTGAATATGTTTGATCTAACCTCTAGCTCATTTATGCAAGTGGATGATGCTACCAAAAAGGGGGAGAAAGTCATCACAAACACAGAACCTGGGAGTTCCTCACAGAGCATGGACATGAGGACTCACCATCTTCACTTGCAAATGTCCATACTTAGTAACTTCCTCAAGTTCACATTGATGTGTACTCAATAGACTCCCCCATTCAGAGTCTCTTTGAGGAAGGTATTCCAAGGGCAATGTCATCTCCACCTCAAGGAAATTCAAATTACATTATAGGGTGGATGTATGATGAAAATAGAAGAGCCCTTATTATTCAAAGAGTTCAAGGGTAGCAAGAAGTCTTCAATTTTCAGACTTTGAACTTCTATGAAAGTCTTGAACTTATCAGCATGCCACTTGTCAACCCAAGCCAATCTAGACAAGATGACTGGCTGGTTCAAAGGATTCAAGACAGGAGCACTACAGAGTTCAACTTCAGAAGGAGACTAAGGCAATCAAGCAATATCATTGGTCAACTGGATGTTGAGGTAGACCCTAAGATTAGTTTCAGAGGGGAAACCTTGACTGAAGGCCCAGTGGTAGAACCTGAGAGCCCTGTCTCACCAACAACTGCTTTAGAGATTCATTCCCTTGACGAGACACCTGCTGGTAAAGGTGCATCTCAACCTCTCTCTGGTTAAAGCTTAGAAGCTACACCAAGCAATGAAGGCCAAAGCTCTCTCCATCATGTATCACCAAGGTCTGTGGGTGACAAGGGAAAAAGGGTACCAACCCCTGAGGAGATTGAGGAGGAGGAGGAGAGAGAGAGAGAAAAAAAAAGGAAGCTAAGGGGAGAAAGTTCCTCTACTAGGTCTGTTGGCTTCATGAAAGCTGCAATCAGGGTTGCCCCCAGACCAAACACTCAAGATGATGAGTTGAGGGCAGTCAGGATTAACTACTTGCAGACTAGGAACTATGACATTGATAATATCATTTCCCTCCCCTTAGATGAACTAAATGAACTGGCTGACATGGAAATGTCAAAGGAAAGAAAGGAGGCAGAGGATGCAAGATTGCTTCTCCAATTCAAAGAAGAGAGAAGAAAGAAAAGATTGTACAAGCATATGCCTATACTCTCCCCAGTTCAACAAAAGTCATGCACAGGAGGATGTGACTCAACAAGAACCTCATGTAGACAAAGAAACTGATATGATCAACATGATAAACTACCTGAGTGCCACATGCCTCTATCAGGCTGATGCACTTCTTCCCTTACCCTTTGATTACATTGAGTTTGAGTACCTCAAATAGCTTGAACTTGAATTAGTCAAAGAAAGAAGGACCACTAAGAGGAAGTTAAGGGAAGAGACTGCAAAGTCAAGAGCCATCATCCAAAAGAGCATGAAGAAGTCTGTTGATAGGTAGAGGATGATAAGCTTCTTGAAGTTGTATGGATTCTCTGGAAGGAGACTTGGACCTATGTCTCTATCCACTATGGATGAGCATATAAAGGTGATCAAGCAGAAGATTCAAAGAGGTGAACTTGTTGACTTACACTCCCCACTAAGTCAGGTCCCTCGGGAAGTAGAGATTAAGGTTGAACCATTTGAGACAACACAACCTGAATCTCCTGCTGAGCCTCAGTAAGCTTCCATTTTTTATCCATAACAGGGTTCTGTCCCCTCTCAATTTAAACATGTGAGAGAGGAATACCCAACTAAGAAAGACAAAGAAGATCAACCGGGTGCTACAGACCAGTCTTCTCAGTTAAAAGGTTCAAAGAGTAGAAAAAGGATAGCTTCCAAACCAAAGCCAAAGAAGAAGAAGAAAGAAGCATCCATCTCCAAACCTCAGGATAAGTCAGAACATCCTGAGGATGTGCAATAAGAGGAAGCTCCACCAACTCTAATTCAAGTAGCTCCTCTAGCATCAGGAAGATCCATCTTGTCATGTACATACACTACAAATCCAGAAAGATGGCATGTCATCAGAGATCAAGGTGTTGAAGATGTCTGCACATGGCAAGACATGTTCAATCTACCTTTGCATGATCTCTTTGAGATAAGAAGACACTTTGAGAGTCTGAGTGATCCTGGTCATCTTATGAAGAAAAAGATGGTCATTATCCTGATGAGGACTGTTGATATCTGATGTCTTCAAGTGTTTTGGTAGCATCAGCCTAGGGGGAGTTTGTAAGGTTTGATATCAGGCTGATGCAACCCAAACACCCAAAGTCTCTCCTGCATGCATGCACAAGTGTACTGAAATGGAATGTTTCAGAAGTTTCACACTCTGCCTTAGAAAATATTCTAAGTGTGAAATCTTCTGAAGCCAAGACCAATATCTTCCGAAGCCAAACATGAAGTCTTCTGAAGCTTCAAAGACAAAGTCTTCCGAAGCCAACACTTGAAGATAGATTTCTTCTGAAGACTTTTGAACACATGCTTTATCTGTTGTACCTTTTCCATAAAGTTGGACCCCTTTTCGCTACAACTCTGATTAGACACCAACTTTACATAAGTTGGTGAAAAGGTCCATGCTTTTGGTAACTGTGCATTAAGGTCTTGAATCTATAACTTTCTACTTTATGTACTTAATCCTTTTTGTAATATATTAGGATGTGAGTTATGGCATGTCATAGTCACTAGTCAAAAGGCAATCTACCTCTTGACTCTATATTGATTTTGTTGTTGTCTAGATCATGTATCCAGATGGCCTTCAAAGTATGGCCGGTTGTAGGTTGTAGTATAAGTATCTCTGGTCCTTTGTATCTTAAACCATTGCTTTGTAAACACTTGTAAGGAACTAAAGAGCAATATACACCATCCTTGAAAACTAACTACTTGTGTTGTTCTTGTTTTGTCTCTCGAATACTTGCGTTTCTTAGTTCTCACTAAAACTAGTTTCTCGTTCCCCATTTGATTTGTTAAGTGTTGTTGCACACTCTACTCTTTGTGTTGTTGTGTTGTAAGCAAGTACCCTTAAACCATCCTGCATGTATGCTTAACCCAAGGAAACTCACCAACTTTCAAAGTTGACCCTTTATTTTTAACATGTTTCAGGATTGCTACTTGAGGAACTCTTTTTGCTCATATAGGACTTGGACTTAGTTTAATTAAACATATTATGTTGTTGTTTAATCTTTGTTGTATTGTAATGACTTAATTGTCTTGTTTTGTTTAATAAAAAATGGTATTTAATATGATTCCAACTTATCTAGTTCCATATGCTATGAACAATCGTTACATATTCGTCCGCCCTGATGATTCTGCCGTCGATCGGGGAGTGACATTCTAGGTCGAACTTAGTTTGGATTTTCCCGAGCACTTGTGATACGTACGGATTTCACACCCGACTCACTTCACAGGTGAGTTTCACGGCTCCATTTTTACTTATTTTCCTTTTGGGGGAGATTACATTCAAATTACTATTTTCTTGGGCACACTTACTTGTCAATAATTTTACATGTTATATAAGTTGTTTACTTACCATATGAAGTCCCCTGTTATTGGACTGTTAGTTTATTTCTCAAAGCGAGGTAATCATAGATAGTACTATTGGGTTTGACTACCCTCACCTAGGTTATTTACCCTAACCTTATCTAGATGTCTAAACGGGTGCATTTTTAGTCTGTTCACCCATGTGCTTACGGTTGGCACGGGTAGGAAAAAATGATTGTAGTTACAGTCTAACTTCGGTTACGGTGCTTATATAATGTTGCAGTATTGTATGATCGACACTCAAATCATGGAAATACATGTGGTCTATTACACTGTTTATTATTACTTTAAAACATATTAACTCACCAACTTTATGTTGACATATTTTTATGCATGTTTTCTCAGGTATTTGACATTTGTATCAAGTTAAGCTAGCTTGGGCCACATCGTATTTAGGGTCATTTATGTTGTTTGGGACATTTATTGTTGTATTTGTCATGTTTTGAAAACAATCACTCTGAAAACAATTATGTATTTTTAAACTTATTTGCAACATATGCTTACTAAACCATGTAGTGATGGATCAATGACTGTGATTCCATTATGTTCACGCCCCGCAGGAAACCGTCGTGATTGAGGTGTGACACTATTAATAAAGGAGTATCAATTGGAAGAGGACAAAGACCGATCAAAAGACGAGTATGTGCCTTGTGATCCTTGGCAAGACAAATGCGATACCACCTCAGATGATCCATGACATTACTTGTGAGGAAACGAGCACTACCAACTTGTGTTTTAAATTAGGAATTTTTACATATTTTCCTTTCTAAGGCCAGAAATTACATATATAAACAAGCCAAAAAATCAATTAAATATTCACATTCTTAAAGCATATATATATTATATATTTATTTATTTCATTAAAGTTTTTTTAGTAAGTAGTTTTTACATATTCATTTTTTGGTATTGTATTTGTTTAAAATTTGCAACTGTTTTTGTATTTAGAAATGTAACTTTGAATATTATCAATGATTATTCTTTTGAAATAAATTTTTATTACTTTTATATTCAAAAATATTAATTTTTTTAGTTATACAAATGATTTGAACTTGAAAAGTATAAAATTGATGGTCTTAAGAAAAGAAATATGTAAAATCTTTTGACAAAAATAATAGTAAAATATGCAATTAGTGGTTTTAAGAAGAGAAATATGAATATATGTAATATCTCCAGGTGCCAACTCAATGTTGAGCAGGAAGTGTGTAATGTGTTAGAGATAAAACGGTTCAGGTTCTTGTTTTAGACACGTGTCTTTATGAGTTTTATGTTAAACAAGTGGACCAATGGATCCGATCCGGTACCTAAAACACTAGGCTTGGAGCCCAACTAAGGATGATTGATCTTTATTTGACCACCAAGACACACCAAGACACACATCAACCCAGAGATTAAAAAAAATGGTAAAACAGAAAATCGGACGAAAGTGCAAATTGGCAGAAAAGGGATAAAAGCCATGGAATATACAAATTGGGTACAAGAATTTGGACCTCTCCATTGTTATTTGACCGCCTTTCTCGTTATCTCTACTCGTTGGTGGGGTTTCCACACGCATCTCTCCCCGCCATGGCGACCAATAATCCCCAACAATCAGGTTATCTTCATCTTTATCTCGATCCTCATATGATCCCTTCATTCTTTTCCTAATTACTTTTGGCTTTAATCGATCGGAAGGTTGGGGCTTTTTGCTAGGGTTCTAATCATTTAGAATTTATTGATATGGGATCTGGGAATCAGGAGGTGGTCGAGACTGTTCAATCCTTTTGCTCAATTCCTGACGAATTTGGAGATAGATGGCCTTATCTTGTTTTGAATTTGATGATACCCAATTTGGTGTATTTTTGCTAGGGCTTTGATCCTTTGATGTTATAGATTGATTTGGGATTAGGGGATTGGAGAAAGGGTATAGCTAAAGAGCCTTGTTATTGATTAAATGGTGTGTTTGTGAAAATATTGAATGAACACAAGTGGTGGTTTATTTGGTTTTTGAAATCTGAGTTTGTTGAGTGTTGATGATAATAATGTTTTGACGCTGACTTCATCCATAAGGTTTTATTAGTATTATTGAGATTAACAAAAGTGCTTAATATATGTAAATGACACCTTGGAGATTTCTGAATTGAATTTTAGTTCAAACACAAAAGACATATACTTATTAGAGACAGAAGAAGTTTGTAGTCATTTTGAGTTCTACTAGTCTCAGTTTGGAAAATAAGAGCATTCTTGTTATTGCATGCACTACCCTATTCTTTAATGTACATTTTTTACTACTGTGATCCACATCTAGTTATGTAACTTTTAAAGCTTTGTACATTGTTATATTAGGCATTTTGAGTGAGTAGATCTAGTTCCTGTATAATCTTTTAAGGTCTATATTCTGATTATGCTAATTGGTCATATAGAATCCTAGGTTTTTGGTTGTTGTTGGGTCATTGGTTTTTTTTAATTGCTGTATACATGTTTGTATATAAACAAACCATGAGTTGATATATAACTGTCATGTAACATTTTCACTTAAAACTTTTCATCAAACAATCATTTTTTGTTCAATACATATTCGAGAGTCGAGATCAAGAGTTAAAATGATATTTTTCTATCATTTAGCACATAAAAATTTATAATTTGTTGATTCACCTCTTACTCCGTAGTCCATACTGATTGCTCTCTATCTAGCCCTCCATTAAGATAATACTTTGTTATGGCATAAGCTAGCCATCAGTCGATAAGTACTACTTGTATCGATTAAACAAATTTGACCATTTTATTACAAAGTGCTTTCATAATCATATATTCATTTTAATTTTGACATCAAAATTTTTCCTTGAAAACTTCAGGCAGTGGCCCACCTCCCAAACCATGGGAACGAGCTGGCGGGAGTTCTTCTGGTCCAGCTCCTTTTAAACCACCATCTCCAGGTAGCACAAGTGATGTAGTTGATGCTTCTGGTACAGCAAACCCTGGTGAAATTGTTCCTACAAATGATGCAACTTCAGCAGTTAATAGAAATACACTTGGGAGACCTGTTCCCTCTAGGCCATGGGAGCAACAACAGACATATGGAGGTAACTGCTATTAATCTTTTATGGGCTAATATCATGAGAGGGTTACCAAGTTTGATCAAAATAGTATTTTAGACGACCAACTATTATTATGCCAGACAAACTATTAAAGCTTTTAAAAGTTTGATTTAAGATACCCAACTTTCAATAGGATATATCTAAGGATCTCTGACCTGGTTACTCAGTCAAAATGGTGATATGGTATGTATCGGTAACTTAGACCAGGCTCTGATGTGGAATCTGGAAGCCAACTAATAGAAGATAACCTTAAAATTGAAAATTTATGAACTTTGACGGTTTTTCATGTGGTAAAATTAGTTGGCTAGTTGAATAATTTGGCCTACTTATGTTGATGACAAAAGCTTTTTTGTTAGTCGTGGCTATGGGGATTTTTTTTTAAATAGTCGGCTCCAATTCCCACTTTATCAATGTTTAAGCTAGCCAATTATCTATCTTATGTCTCAGGTGCTGGTTATGGTACTGGTTTGGGTTACAATTCTGGTTATGGGGCAGGAGGTTATGGCTCATATGGTGGAATTGGATCCTATAATAGTGGTTTATATGGAAACAGCATGTATAGAGGAGGTTATGGTGGAATGTATGGTGGTGGCAGCAGCATGTATGGTGGGGGAATGTATGGTGGAGGTATGTATGGTGGAGGAATGTATAATAGTAGTTACGGGATGGGTGGTATGGGTATGGGTATGGGCATGGGCATGGGCATGGGTGGGCCTGGTGGTCCGTATGGGGATGATGATCCCAATAATCCGTTTGGTCACGCTCCTTCACAGCCTCCAGGTTTTTGGATTTCATTGATGCGGGTGGTAAGTCAAATAATACTGTTACGAATTTGTGATGCATGAATTTGCATGTGATTTATTCAACTTATATCTGCATGCATTCAGATGCAAGGGTTTGTAACCTTTTTTGGCCGAGTAGCAATGCTGATAGACCAAAACGCACAGGCATTCCACATGTTCATGTCGGCCCTTCTTCAGGTATTTTCCTATTCTAAATATATTATAATTACAATAATAATCTAATTTTTTGAGTATATCGATTCAGTTTATGTGCTAGCAGCTTTAGGTTGATAATACAATACTATTTGCAGTTGTTTGATCGATCAGGACTGTTGTATGGAGAGTTAGCTAGATTCGTATTGCGAATATTGGGTGTTAAAAGGGTGCCTAACAAGCTTCACCCACCTGGACCTAATGGGCCACCTGGGCCTCAAACTCATACCGAGGGGCCCAAAGGCGCACCTGCTGCTGGTGGCTGGGATGGTGTTTGGGGAAACAACTGATATCTGTAATCCCCGCGAACAAACAAACAAACAGAAGAAATGAATCACTCCACCAATCCAACAACTGATATATGTCAATGGAATTATGGATTGCAGATGAAGACCCTGCTGATTGGGCTTATGATAAGGTATTCTCTGAATTTGGAGATGCTCTGTGTGTGAAATAATTAATTTTGTTTTTCTTTTATCTCTGCATGCATAGTAATATTGTAATGATAGTAGTTGCCTGTAAAGGAGAATATGAATGTACCAAGAGATTTTAAGGTCTTTTCTATGGGCATTTGTTGTCTTCTTTCCAGTTTTTCTGGTACTTAAGTTACATGCTCCAAAACAATTAAGATTACATAACTCGCATAGATATGCTGTCTGTTACACCAATTAGCATACTTGTCGATATCTTGTGATGTTAATTGTCGAGAGATGTTTACGTCAATACCTTAATGCTAATAACCCCTAATTACAAAGGCCCGGACACCTGTTACCTGAAGTTTCTGTAGATTACTACTATTAGTCCCAATTGACTCCCAACACGACAACACGTGGGGCCGATTTCAGTACACAATGATAAGTTGCATTCTTTTAGCAATGGACCCCTCTTTTGAGATACACATTCAGATATGGTTCTGCATAACGGGAATAAGAAGATAAAGATTTACTACATTACTTTGCAAATATTAATCAGAAGATAAACGTACTCTTGTATCAACTTCATTACTATATTTTATGTGAAGGGAAAGGGACGATTTGACAGTTTGAATGATATTTTTGATCTTGTAAGTTGGGCAGAAGGAAACGTCTTTGTTTACCTCTCTCATTGGTTTTACTAGTTTTCAATGAGAACCATTGAGGTATTTTTCGGATAATTAAGCTTGTGAAGTTGGATTGGGGCAGGTTTTATAAAGGGGTAATTTTGTAGAATAGTAATTAACTTTCAAAAGTGTTTCAATTATATAATTCAAGTTTTAGAAGTGTTCCAATTAAGTCATGTAGTTTTCATATTTTATAATTAGGAGTCTTAACATGTTTTTAGCATGTTATATTTTTTGTTTCAATTAAAAAATATTTTTTTTATCTTTTGATGCTGACGTGAAACGTTAACATAAATTTTAGGTTTTTTTTCATAATTTAACATGTTTTATATTTTAAAATATTTTTATATATTGAAAGTTCTTATCCACACGCCTTTTCCACCGTTACTTTCTTGACATAAGAAAATTCGATGATGACTTGATTTGATCGTTGAGTGGTCAAATTTGAGAAAAGTATGCATGAGTGATTAAATTAAAACACTTTTGAAACTTTGTTTTTATAAACTATTGTTGTATGTGTTTTGGAGATTCAAAAAAAAACAAAACTTGTAGAGTCAATATGTAATGTAAATTTTTAATAGTGAACATCGTACTCTCTTATTTAACTTGATATCAGCTTAATTTCTGCAATTGACTTGGTCTCTAGAAATTTGTAGATCAAATTAACAAACATTTGAATACTGAAATATATCCGCCAATGTGTAGGCATCCTGTGATGGCTCTTGTGCATCGACTAAGATCAAAGGATTCAAAAAACAGAGAAACTTATTAATAGATTGCGGCACTTCATTGAGGATGCCAAACTCGGTGTTTCCACATTCCCCTTTCCCTTATATGTTTATAAAACAATTAAATAAGTAGGGAGGCTTTTTGATTTTATATTTTGACCACACAACTTTCCTTGATTTGGCATTGTGCCTACTCCCATCAAAAGTCGTTTAAAGTGAAAAGGAAAAAAATTCCTTTTATTTCATCCGGGTGTTTGTAGAGAAAGAAAGTTCTCTTTTCCCCGCCTCCATCAGCCTGAGCCATCGCTACCTACACCGTCACAGACTTACAGCCACCGCCATGGCACATCACTTGTCAACACATAGCCATTGTCTGAATCGTTGACCTGTCGGTCGCCCATCGTCTGTGTGTTGCGTTTAATGGTGGCATGTATTGCCATCGTTGGCCCAAGAGGTCTCCGATTGTGACGTTGCATCCATTGTATTTTTCGGGTTTCTCTTTTTCTCGCTTTGGGGTTTATGCCAAAATTGTTGCTTAAAGAGACGGCCAAAACAACAAAAGTTGTTTCTGGCGGATAGTCGTGGTGGTGAGGTTGTTCAGTTCTCTTTCTAGCTTGGCAAGTCGCTAATTTCTGTTTTGCCTCTGTGTTTTGGGGTTTTGAGTTAAAACGAAAGTGATGACGTTGAGCCAACACTCATCTGAGAGGTACACCCTATTTTTCATGGGTGATCTTGTAACACCCGGTTTTCTTTTAAAAGAAAGATAAGAAATGAAGAATAAAAGTATGAAATGCAAGTTAACCCAAGTTAAGGGGTTAAAAGTGTCAAAAGGACAAAAAGAATAAAAGTTGGTACAAAAGCAACATGGCCCCCCACACCATGTTACTTTCCACCTTTTTCAATCGGATTAGAGAGAGGGGGAGCAAAAAAACTTTCGGGTTTGAAGAAGAAGAAAAGGAAGAAGCTGAATTCAAGGTAAGAATTCATGGGTTTTAAGTGTTCATGATGGGTTTTGTCTCGGTTATGTGCTTATGTGTTTGTGTGTATGTTCGTGTGTGTGTTTGGTGGGTTTTCTAGGTGTTTGAACTCATTTGCATACGGGTTAGAAGGAAGATACACCCAAAGTTGCACCAGGCGAGTTTCTAGACCCCGGTTTTACTTGTTTTAAACTCTTCGTGGGGCTAAAAATGTATTAAAACGGTTTTATTATGATTATGTATGTATACCCGTATGTATTATGCATGTTTGATGATGTTCCTTAGGTGTTTTTATGTTGTTCATGCTTAGAATGACCTTGGTTAGCTTAGAACAAATAGGCTTGATGTTTGGGTTCGAAAATATCCTAGAAACATGTTGAGCAGAAGGTTCA
>BJCM01066197.1:7500-10033 GCA_018326385.1 Flaveria bidentis | reverse complement strand
GACAGTACATAAGGCTATGTTCAGGTGTGACACGAGGTGATTGTGAGAAACGTATGTAGTCAAGATGAATTTGTTCCTCTTATTTGTTGAGAGCAAGATGTCTAAGACCTGATTAAGTTAAATAAAAAAGGAATGATCATTCTGTGTCCTTGGATTTAACATGACATCTGTAACAAAAGGATAAATGATTAATTCACCTAAATCGTTTCAAGTTGGATACTTGAAGGGGATGATGTTATTGAATGGCTTTTGGTCTTGCATATTAAGGGTAGTAAACCGTTGTTAGGTGGTATTTACTGCTTATATTAATCTTCTATGGAACTTGTGCAAGTGGGAGATTGTTGGATTCTTTATGCCCAAGACACATAGAACACTGATATGGTTAGTACGTTATGATCCAAGTCGGGTCATACCCAATAACAAGCTTAGCAAACACCAATTAATATTTAATTGATGATATGATCATGCAATTAAATAATTACACCAATTTAGAAAATGGGTTTTCTAAATAAATTGTATATGAGATGGAACAACTTATAAGGATATTTTGTTCATGAGTATTATTTGTAATGTTATTTAAGTTAATTAAATAACATCACATAATAATAGAGTGTATGAGTTTTACAATTAAAAAGTTAATTTCATAACTCAATTAGTGACTAGTTAAACTAAAATGGGTGATAAAAATTGGAGGGAAAACCCAATTTTAAAGCCCTATTCGGCCGCCCCGTTTAAGGGGTTGTTTCATTTGAGGTCTTGGGAGTAGACACACTTCACTAGTCCCACACTCAACCTTTCACTCTCTCTTACATGTAAAGGACTATAGATAGGCCCTTTCCGAATCATTGCTCGAGTAGGCCCTTTTCGAATCATTGCTCGAGTAGGAAAGGTGGCCTATAGATTGGAGTTACCAGATGAGTTAAGTAGAATTCACCCAATGTTCCATGTATCTCATCTAAGGAAGTGCTTGGCAGATGAAGATATGATTGTTCCACTCGAGGATATCGAAGTAAATGAACGGCTCAATTATGTGGAGCAGCCAGTGGCAATCATCGATCGAAAAGAGAAGAGGTTGAGAAATAAAGTGGTTCCTCTTGTGCGTGTACAGTGGAAGCACAAGAAAGGTTCCGAGTCGACGTGAGTAACTGAGGAAGAAATGAGGCAGCATTACCTGCGTTTGTTCGAAGAATTACAAGTTTCGAGGATGAACCCTATTTAAGGGGGGTGGACTTGTAACACCCGGATATTTTCTTTGAAGCCGACGAAAGAAGAAAAAGAAATAAAGTACGAAGTTGAGGGACCAAACACGCCAACGAACGAAAGTTGGGTGAGTGGGGGTATTTAAAGGGAGAGGGCAGCCCAAACCCTCTCCCCACACCCCAAAATTCTGCCAAGAAGAGAGAAAGAAGAGAAAAGGAGAGAAAAAGGTTGGTTCGGGTAGATTCAAGCTCAAAAATTGTTGTGTAGCGGGTCCAATCGAAGCTCTTCTCGTTGTGGTCGTTTGTGTGAGTTCTAGGACCCCTCTTTTAAACATTTTTTAATGGTTTTAGGGCTAGAACACATCTGAAATCGTTTTTTTGAAGTGTGTGTGTTAACCCGTTTGTGTATGTGTATGTGTGTGTATGATTCATTTGGGTCATGATTTTGAACTTGTGTGTGATTGAATCGTGTTGTAGTATGCGTTCCTAAGGTTTAGGATGGTAGATTGGGATTAGAATGGCTTTGGGTGAGCTTGCATGTCGAAAATGGCAGATTGGGTTCGGGATGAACTGCATTCTGCATCAGCTAGGGCTAGGCGACCGAATGAAGGCCATATGGCCGAATGAGGGGTGATTGAGGTTCATTCTTATTTGCACGACTAAGGGCCACTTGCATAGGGAGTCATGCGACTGAGGGCCCATTCGCATAAGTGTCCATCTGCATTAGCTTTATTCGCATTTAATCCATCTGCAGTAACTCCATTCGCATAGGACTCATCCGCATTGAGTCCATCCGCATGAGGTCCATTCGCATGGGTATTCATCCGTATTGGTGTTCATCCGCATGAGGTCCATACGCACGATTGGGTTTTCATCCGAGTAGATGTCCATCCGCATGAGGTCCATTCGCATGATGTTCAGTCGCATGGAAGACATGCGACTGAAGGGTGCTCATACGCCCAAGTAGGGCTTGTACTCGAGGAGAACGTAGTATATGTACTGGTTTTCGGGGGAAGGCGCAGATGTAAGTTTTGACATGGAAGTTCCCGTAAGTTCACGTAATATGACTATTGAGGCCTTAGAGGTTATGTTGGGCATGATGTTGATGTTGCATGTTTATGCATGATATATGTTATGTATGTATGATGCCCCATATGATGATGACGTATGTGTATGTTAATGTTCCTTATAATGATGTATGTTTATCTTCCCGTGGCTTTACGTGTTATGTTAATGAATGAAATGAAAGTATTATGTAACGTAAAGTTAAAGATAATGAAAGGGGAACATGATGAATGAATGCATGCATTAATGAACGAATGAATGTAAGAAAG
>BJCM01066197.1:0-2500 GCA_018326385.1 Flaveria bidentis | reverse complement strand
CTTATCAAACCATCCTTTGAGTTGATTCTACATTAATTGACAAAAAATGATTTAACACACACACACACACACACACACACATATATATATATATATATATACACACACACACACACAAAGGTCCCATCTTTAATATTTCAAACTCTATTTTATATAAAACTTACATATTGTTGCTCTGCTATCTCTGTATCAAAGGTCCTATCTTTACTAGTATGAACATTCTGAAACGCCATAAGTTTGTTCTTATTCTGTTTAAAATTTATAAGTATATATCTTCATATATAATAAATCAAACCTATTTTAGCCACATGTCAATTTTTCAACAATTACATTGCCACAAGGCAATTTTTTCTCTAAATTATGTCCACATGGCATCTCCATAGTGTGGTTTTAAAAAAGAACACGCGGGTTATACAACCCGACCCATCAGCCATTCAGGTTTACTTAAAAAGTCCCAAAAACATAATTCTAACCCTAATTTCATTCTCCTTATCTTACAGCCATTGTCCAACGTTTCATCGATTCTACACAACAAGCCATACTTCGATTCTACATACGATTTCATATGTATCTAAGATCTAATCATTCCGATTTCAAGTTCATCATGGTTCTAAGGTAAGCATTTAAGATTTCCGCTGATTTCAATGATTTCATCGATTCTACAGCCGTTATCCAAGATTTTCAATTTCGTATGCATCTAAGATCTAATCATTACTAGCGTTTTCTGAATTTTGTCTATTATTTCTCTCGATTTCAAGAATTTTTGTAGATTATTGGTTAACTATTGTAGTATGATATAAGGAATTCAAGTGTTTGCATCCACTTTCAAAACAAATCTGAAACACTGAAGATAATCGAGACTTTGATATAAGGGATTTTAGTGTTTGTTGCCTCTTTCAAAATTTGTTAATTTTGAAACCATATGTAATTTAAAAACTAAGGATAATTGACAATTATATACAATGGTGGACTTTTGTGTTTTTGTCACTTTTAAAATTGGTTAATAATGAAAACAAAACAAATATCTAAGAATAAAGAAAATCGAGGCTTTGATATAATGGATTTTATTGTTTGTAGTCACTTTCAAAATTGGTTAATTTTGAAAACAAAACAAATCTCAAAGAATGAAGAATATTTAGACTTTGATATAATGGATTTTAGTGTTGGTAGCCACTTTTAACATTGGTTAAATAATTAGTTAACTTTGAAAGCAAAACAAATCTCAAAGAATGAAGAATATTTAGACTTTGATATAATGGATTTTAGTATTTGCAGACACTTTCAATATTGGTTAAAGTTGAAAGCAAAACAAGTTTCAAAGAATATTCACTGTTGAGTAGACAAATTTCTAAAATGTATTTTTATTAATGTAATTTCTAGAAATTTTTTTTAATAAAATAAGAGTTTTTTGGTAAAGGATTATTTGATTGATTCCTTTTGTATATTTCTTTGTTTTGCTGATTTTGTTAATATATTTTTTGTTTTCCTTATTTGATTTGTATCTTCGCCGATAACGGACGATTTACTTAAGTGATTATCTTTTATAATTTGGTGTTCTGCATATTATGTTACAGGAATTCTCATGGTTTTTTTGTGAAGATTGAATCGTTTTACACGGGCTCAAACCTTCTGGTATTGTCTAATCTCCCCATTTATTTTCTTTCATATTGTCCTTTGTATGTTTGAATGATTGTATGTGGTTATTTTATATCATGTTCAATAAGATTTATTTATGTTCGTTTAGATTTTTATACCACAAATCTAGTATTATAGATGATATATTTTGTTTAATATTTTGTTTAATCTCAAAGAACCTTAGACATTAATTTAAACATATAAAAAATACAAACATTTATCTTCTTATTTAAACATTTAACTTATTACTTTTTTTACATCTTAAGATTATTTACTCTATATTTTTCCTTAATTAATGACCACTTATTATGAATATTATATTCGATTATGATTAATATTAATAATCCAAAGCGATATTTGAATATCTTTTCATATTTATGTATATTTTATTTTTAGAACTGTACATATTTTCCATAATTTATAAAATATAATTGATTTCAGTTATCATTAAATATAACTAAAAGTATATTAGGAAAATATTTACAAAAGATTAGAATAATTTTTTTAAATAAATATATTCATTCAAATCATGCTTAAAATAAGTTATCTTAGCCAAAGTAATTATTATAAGAGAATCAACGATATTTTTGCAAATCAATATTAGAATATGAAATATACCTGCAAATCATTCTTAAATTAGTTTATAATTTCTTAACTAATCTTCAAAATTCAAATTGTGTGACATATATAAACTAAATTTATTAGAATGATTAGATACTTTTAGTAGAGGATTCTTGTCAGATTTTTATAGTAAATTATTGCCTAAATTAACCGTAGACTATACTAAAATATATTGCTTCCCTAAATTAGTAAACATTTTTCTTATATATGTACTAATACTACATCATCAAATTCCATATCATTG